>SJYT01027508.1:13921-35961 GCA_006410635.1 Cephalophus harveyi | reverse complement strand
ATTTCTTTGGAAGGAATGATGCTAAAGCTGAAACTCCAGTACTTTGGCCACCTCATGCGAAGAGTTGACTCATTGGAAAAGACTCTGATGCTGGGAGGGATTGGGGGCAGGAGGAGAAGGGGAGACAGAGGATGAGATGGCTGGATGGCATCACGGACTCGATGGATGTGAGTCTGAGTGAACTCCGGGAGTTGGTGATGGACAGGGAGGCCTGGCGTGCTGCGATTCTCGGGGTTGCAAAGAGTTGGACACGACTGAGCGACTGAATTGAACTGAACTGAACTGTGGTGGCGCATCAGATTTTCTCATGTTGCCACAATCTCTTTCCACTCTCCCAAAGGTAGAGAACTAGATTTCTTGCAACAGACTGAGATATTTCTCATATAGCCAAGGCAGTGTAAGATACAAATGGGAAGTTTGACAACAAATAGAACAAATAGCTCCTTGCGTGTGAGATGTGCAAAATTCAGTAGTCATGCCTTCTTGTCTCAGTTTATTCAATTTTTGGCTAAAAATTCCACCTAAGGCATAGGCATCTAATGGAAAAAAATCTGAAACTGGGCTGGACACAGAGTTTCAAGGGATTCTTAGCTCTAATCTACTAAAGCAATGTTCTAAAGAGATTAAAAGCAAAGAATTTGGAGTCAGACTAACCAAAGTTGGTCCTCAGTTCTGACACTGCATTACTGTGTGATGTTGGAAGTTAACTTCATCTCTTTACATTTCAATTTTCTCATGTGTCAAGTGAGAATAACACCAACTTAATAGTACTGTTGTTAAGAATTAAATGAGGTGATGCTTAGCAGAGCATCTGGAAAATGATCATTAATAAAAACTGTACATCCTCATCACCTCTATTATTGGTTCACTATGGCATAGACCTATGAAAATTCCCAACATTACCCTAGTAAGCTTAGTTTGTAGAGTGAAAGTTTCCTGGACATGGAGAAACATAAGGGCTGCCTCAGATGGAAGGGTCATTTTGATGATACAGTTAGCATCACACCAGAAGAAGACACTTGCTGGGCAGAACATCCTATGGGTCTATGGGTGTAAAGCACTTAATGGCCACTCCAATATGGTTATTTTCATGGAATTTTGGTGTCTTATTTATAGTATGATGCACACGAACTACTCCATGAGCAGAACAAGCCCAGTTTGGGCTTTAAGCCCATCCTTAAAGCAAAGGGGTAATCATGAAATCAGTTTGTAAAGTGGCCAGCCCATTTCAAGAACTAAAAATTTATAAGCATCACTTAACTCCATCAACTGTTTGCTGTGTCCAGACCAATTTTTAGTTACAGAAATCCGTGGACAATGATAATAATTTCTTAAAGACTAGAGAGAGGGAAAAAAACTTTCAAGAAGGCCTTGTAAATAGGGAAACCTTAAAAACGAAAATGTTCTGAAAATATTTTAATTCAGCGTCTTTTATGCAAACTCCACTAATTAATCTCATACAAACATGGATATTTTTGTAAAGCATAAGCCCAAGTGCCATTTTATGACCATGTAATTTACAAGTCCTCAAATTACATTAAAATCACCACACACAGTGTTTACAGTTTAATTATATGGTTATTTACCATTCCCAATCAAGTGTTATTCATTCAGTACCTCTTTGCCTGATCTTACCTAAAAAAGAAAATACTTTTTGCTGGATTTGAGTGGTAAACATTCAAACATGCCAATACTTCAAGGCAACAAAAATGTGATTTGGAGTCAACAAACTCCACTGACAGAGATTTCAGAGAACTTCAAGGGGAAGAGAGAATAGAGAGAGATCAACATTTTAGTAAAGCAGTATGTCTTTGGATTTCTTTGATTATTTCAGTTAGGCTGAAAAAAAGAAACCTATCACTGTTCACGTTACACTATATGCAATCCACATTTTGTATACAAAATGATATATTTCTTCAGTCAAGAAATGTTTATTGAGCACCATCGATGTTCAGGATACTATGATAAGAATAAGTGTAAAAAAAAATGAGACATGGCCCCTTGATTAACTCAGACTGAATACCCACTAAGTGTGTTATAAATATTTGGACTAATAGACTATATTTACTTCTAGTCTTCTCTTTGTCATTTAACAATACCATCCTGAAATTAGAGAGTCTCATTACCACCATAGAATATCTGGTTTTTGTGGGCAATTTCATAACCTTTCTGACCCTTAAGTCTTTTCAACTGTAAAATATAGAAGTGGGGAATATAAAAGTAATAAAGCCAATTTTCCCCCCATAAAAGTATGATTATAAAGATGAAGCAAGACTGATAGCAGCTGAGGGTTACTTCTTCACCATCTGCCTCTGCAGCTAATTCCACAAGCCCATTTGAACTGATTCTTATTTCCCTCCCTGGTTGCTCAGCTCATGATGCCTCACACCTCTGGTAAGGTGTTAGACAGTTATGTCAGGAAACAGTTATAGCGCGTGAATTAACTATCAGTTCAGTTCAGTCGCTCAGTCATGTCTGACTCTTTGTGACCCCATGAATCGCAGCACACCAGGCCTCCCTGTCCATTACCAACTCCCGGAGTTCACACAAACTCGCGTCCATCGAGTCAGTGATGCCATCCAGCCATCTCATCCTCGGTCGTCCCCTTCTCCTCCTGCCCCCAATCCCTCCCAGCATCAGAGTCTTTTCCAATGAGTCAACTCTTCACATGAGGTGGCCAAAGTACTGGAGTTTCAGTTTTAGCATCATCCTTCCAAAGAATATCCAGGACTGATCTCCTTTAGAATGGATTTGTTGGACCTCCTTGCAGTCCAAGGGACTCTCAAGAGTCTTCTCCAACACCACAGTTCAAAAGCATCAGTTCTTCAGCACTCAGCTTTATTCACAGTCCAATTCTTACATCCATACATGACTACTGGAAAAACCATAGCCTTGACTAGACGGACCTTAGTCGGCAAAGTAATGTCTCTGCTTTTGAATATGCTGTCTAGGTTGGTCATAACTTTCCTTCTCAGGAGTAAGCATCTTTAAATTTCATGGCTGCAGTCACCATCTGCAGTGATTTTGGAGCCCAAAATATAAAGTCTGACACTGTTTCCACTGTTTCCCCATCTATTTCCCATGAAGTGATAGGACCGGATGCGATGATCTTCGTCTTCTGAATGTTGAGCTTTAAGCCAACTTTTTCACTCTCCTTTTACTTTCATCAAGAGGCTTTTTAGTTCCTCTTCACTTTCTGCCATAAGGGTGTTCACGTATTGCTGAAGCCTGGCTTGGAGAATTTTGAGCATTACTTTACTAGTGTGTGAGATGAGTGCAATTGTGTGGTAGTTTGAGTACTCTTTGGCATTGCCTTTCTTTGGGATTGGAATGAAAACTGACCTTTTCCAGTCCTGTGGCCACTGCTGAGTTTTCCAAATTTGCTGGCAGATTGAGTGCTGCACTTTCACAGCATCATCTTTCAGGATTTGAAATAGCTCAATTGGAATGCCATCACCTCCACTAGCTTTGTTCGTAATGATGCTTTCTAAGGCCCACTTGACTTCTATGATTACCCTAAATTTCTAAGACATAATTCTGCATTCTGGGGGACCTCAGATTTCAGCAAAAGTGGTCCTTATTGGAAGTCTTTGGGCCACTGGCCTCAGAGTTAGCAGACTTTCTAAAATATCTTCTTTTCTGGATCCCACTCCAGAAATGAATCAGAATCTTTAGCAGTGGAACCTGACTAAGCACATGCCTCTTAGTGAGTTTTTCTGATAATTTTAAGCACGCTAGAGCTCAAGAAGCACTGTTATATTTAATGGGATCATTTGCAAATATTCCAGTTTTCTTCTTTCAGGTACACAGTAGAATCACACTTCTCCACCCACCTGGAATTAGGTGTGCACGTCTCACTTGTTTTGGTCACTGAACTATGAATTAACATGACAAGAATGAGTCAAAGTGACATCTAAGTCATGTGACATTAAATTGAAATAATATATTTGGGGTGACTTTATAGTTCTCATAATTTTAAAATTTTATTTCCCTTCTCACATGTTAGAAAACATGATTCCTAGTGTATGATTTAATGGTGGTGGCAAAAAACACTAATAAATATCAGATTACAAATTAATTTCCACCAATCATTATGAGATAATTTTTGATGAAAATAGTTAGATGGCAAGGTTATTAACAAGCCCTCTTTTCTTTATATCTCAAATATAGAGGATAGAAAAACAATAACAGAGGCAGATTTTATATGATGTTTCTATTGAACACTAATTTAAACTGAGCCTGTACTTGGCAAATAGAAAGTGGAAATGCTTGTATGAGAGGAAATAATTCATTTAATAAATTGAGCATCTACCATATATTTGGAGAAGGCAATAGCATCCCACTCCAGTACTCTTGCCTGAAAACTCCCGTGGACGGAGGAGCCTGGTAGGCTGCAGTCCATGGGGTCGCTGAGTCAGACACGACTGAGCGACTTCAGTTTCACTTTTCACTTTCATGCATTGGAGAAGGAAATGGCAACCCACTCCAGTGTTCTTGCCTGGAGAATCCCAGGGATGGCGGAGCCCAATGGGCTGCCATCTGTGGGGTTGCATAGAGTCGGACATGACTGAAGCGACTTAGCAGTAGCAGCAGCAACCATATATTACTCTGTTGAATACATGTCCATTTCATCACATTTAGCAATAGTNTTTTCACTTTCATGCATTGGAGAAGGAAATGGCAACCCACTCCAGTGTTCTTGCCTGGAGAATCCCAGGGATGGCGGAGCCCAATGGGCTGCCATCTGTGGGGTTGCATAGAGTCGGACATGACTGAAGCGACTTAGCAGTAGCAGCAGCAACCATATATTACTCTGTTGAATACATGTCCATTTCATCACATTTAGCAATAGTCCATAGAGACATTGCTTTTTATATCTTGAATGTGAACAAACAAACTGGTTGAATAATTTTCTAAAATTTACCAAATTAGAAACTTGAGATTCAAATTGACACCTGCCTGTTTGCCCAGCCTGTTAACTTCCTATTGCTGATGTCAAATCTGGAAAAAGTCAGTCTTTCAACATGTTGATTGATCCGATTTCCTTATTAGTTGCTGAATCTTTATGGATGTTAATAAAATTTACCTTTTTTTCAATATTGAATTACAAAATTCTATAGACCATGCAGAGCATGCATGTAATGTGTATCTGTACATCAAAATGCATTTTCATGGCACAGGTAAATGGTAATTAAACTCTTCATTAACAGTTTTGTAATCCATTGCCTCCCTTTGTCTCAATAGATGCAAGTGGAATGTCACCAACTCAAATAAGGTGATTAGTTTAAATTGTTGGTCTTAAGATATAGACATTTAAATGACTTTCAGCCTGGGGAACACATTAAACATGATACATCATTACCATGCAACAATTATTCAAATGAAATGTGTAATACAGAATTATTTTAAATATTAAGTCTTTGAAGATGCTTTGGGAAGTTACACATAGAAGAATATAAGCCCATTTTGTGAAGGGAATTTTGATAATTGAGGCAAGAATGTAGTTACAAATTCTACTTTATCTCTGCTACTTTATTTGATTCTTAATTGGGGAAATAAAGTATAAAGTAAGAGGATAGAGTTCAGTGTCTGGGAAACAAACTGGGGAAAGATTAAAATAGGCATAGTCTTCACAGTTTTTGTGGAATATCTAACTGAAGATTTTCTTTGGGCTCTGGATGTGGAATGGTACACATTAATTGGAATGTTAGTTGATAGTCCTTTAAATGATACATACACCATAGAGTATGTATGTGCAAAAAACACATATGTGACAGCTTAAGTACAAAATAGCAACAAGTATTAATATTTTGTGTATATGTGTATGCTCAGTCGCTCAGTCATGTCTGACTCTTTTTGACCCCAGAAACCGTAGCCTGCCAGGCTCCTCTGTTCGTGGGATTCTCCAGGCAAGAATATTGGATTGGGTAGCCTTTCCCTTCTCCAGAGGATCTTCCAAACCCAGGGATTGAACCCTGGTCTCCTGCACTGCAAATGTATTCTTTACTGTCTGAGCCACCAGGGAAGCCCAAATATTAATATTAACCAACCAAGAATCAGTAATAAAACATTTTTAATAGTGTAACCTGAGCAATTTTTCTTTTACTAAGTACTGTAAATTGAATTTGTGGACAAGCTATTGTACAGCTTGATGTTAACACCTTTTATTAGGAGCAATTAGGATTTTATTCTAGTAACATGAAATTAGACATTTTAGAGTTAGAACACCATAGAGATGATCTTTTCCAACTCTCTGATTTCACAAGTGAGGAAACATATTCAGGAAATTAAATGATTTGTCTAATGTCACTTAGTGAATAAGTGGAAGAGACAGGGCTTGAATGATCTTTGCTGAAGAGCACACTTTCAAGTCCACATTTGTAATTAAAAGAGTAAATAAAAGTAACAAAACAACTTTTGTCAAAAGCAAATTAAAAAGTCAAATTAATTACATAAAGATATTTTTCAAAGTTGATTAAATCTATATTATAGGTGGTATAAATAAATATATCCCCAAAAAACTTACTGGATGTTAAATGGTCATCTTTACACCTACTTTATTAATTATTGAGTATCACTCTAGCGCCATTATAGCTGAAAAAACAAAATTTAATACAAGCTATGCCTTTACCAAGGTTATACTGTAAGTGAAATACTTAGTTTGAACTGAGATTCTTCTGATTCTAGAATAAACATTCTTTCTACCTTGTTACATGCTCTCAGCAAGATTGTTTAAAAGGACAAAAACCTTATAAAACAAATCTGATTAACAAAGAGATAGTACAACAAATACATTTAAACAAACCCACAGAAAAAACTAGAGAGAAAAAGTGAGGAAAGAGTTGGAGTCAACACTGAGATTGGGAAGAGGTTAAGTGGAGCACAGGGAGAGCAATCTAAATAAAAGACAATAGGCTTTGTCTTTATGATCAAATGTTTCATCAGCATGTAAGTATCATTCCCTTCAAGAATCTCAGTACTATGCAAAATGGAGAACATTACAATTAACTTATGAGTTATCGTTAAAACCCCAAGGAAGAATTACAATTAACTTGAGTCAATTAGATTTCTCAAGGATTCCTGACTTTAGCTCTAACAGGAATCTTAATGAGACAATTAATATTAGCTAATATCAGCTTGATTAATGTAAAGGGTTGTATAATTATATAGAAGAGTGTGTATATAAAAGTATGTGTGTGTATGTTCTACACGTATTCATGGCATTTGAAATTAAGCCTCAAAATATTTTGGAAGCAAAATAATAATATATGAGAATTCTCGCTTCACAGATAAAAAATATATATCTCAGTTTTGAATGTTATTCTTGGGAACAGAGACAAGGTAAACAACATCAAGTGTAGGCGTGAACTAGACTACTGAAATTTTTATACAGTTCAATGAGGGAAAAGGTTTGAAAAATTTTTGAATGCCAACCGTATATTGAGCTTCCCTGGTGGCTCAATTGCTAAAGAATCTGCCTGCTAATGAAGGAGACATGGGTTCAGTCCCTGGGTTGGGGAGATCCCCTGGAGAAGGAAATGGCAGCCCCCTCCAGTATTCTTGCCTGGGAAATCCCATGAATGGAGGAGCCTGGCAGGATATGGTCCATAGGGTCGCAAGAGAGGGATACGAGTTAGCAAGTGACTAAACCACCACCAATGACCATACTTCATTCATTTTCAGTAAATTATCCCTTACTCTTCACAGTCTTGGGGGAAGACATTAGGAAACTGAAGCTCAACAAGTAATGACCAGATAGTGGTCTGAGCTGTCAAGCAAGGCTGTGTCTTTTGTATACTGCACAACCACATCTGGTAGCAAGGAGGGGCAAATTGGGACTGACACACGTTTTGTGTTCTCTTTGCCCTGGAGGGCTACGGTCCATGGGGTCGCAAAGACACTTGCCCAGTAGTGCACCTTAATGAAGGATTCTTTCATTCCAGGCAGAGGGTATGCCTTCCTCTAATTTTTCCAGAGACCACAAGCCTCACTGAATTGCAGAATTAAAATTTGAGTCTGTGTATGTCTGAGCAGAGACCAGCCTCTTCCCACTGTGTCCTGAAGCCTCTCCCACACTAGAAAGATGCAATCAGAATAAGTTATGAGTAGCTGGTGCCCATCTTGTAATAAGAGCGCTAGATGGTCTGAGTCTGAAAAGTTAGGATAGAGAAGAGACAATGGAAGTCTCCTTTTGACTTTTCTCTTTCAGAGAAAACATTATCTGACCTTGACATTTGTATATGCATAGAGGGGGAAGACAATAAATCTATTTTTGATTGGGTGGCTTCATTTGTATGATTTTCTAAAATATTAGAGTCACTGTATACTAGACCACTCTTTGTGCACATAAACCTATGACAAGAGGATTAGCACCATGCCTGGCACATAGTAGGCACTCAAGTCACATTATTCCCCAGCTGTACTAAATGAGTTCTGAGGTTAGCACCATGCCTGGCATATAGTAGGCACTCAATTCACGTTATTTTCCAGTTGTACTAAATGAGTTCTAAGATTACACTATGCCTGGCATTTAGTAGGCATTCAATTCACATTATTCCCCAGTTGTACCAAATGAGTTCTGAGGTTTTCATTAGCATGAGAAGTGTTTGAGGGTGGTCATGTAAACGGACTCATTACCACTGATGTTAGAAATTTCAGTGACTAAAATTTAATGCACTATGAGAGCCATTATGGCCACACAAGTAAACAAAGTGCAGGAAAAGGGCCAAGGGCCCCATTTTTCTCAGCCATGGCTCCTTGGTCACCAAATTCCTTATGGGGTAAGACACATGGATACTCTACTCTGCCTTTAGCACTTTGCCAATAACTGGTGCTCTGTTCATAGTAGGTTGCTTATTTTGAATGCTGTTGAAGAAATTATTACTTCTTTTTCCTCCCTCTCCCAATACTCATGGTCATAAAGTTCCCTCCTAAGCATTCAGGTTTTTTACTCTGTTAGGAAAAAAAAAAAGTGGAAAGGGGCTACAAAGAAAGCCTACTTGGATACAAAGTGGTAAAGAGTAGTAGAAAGCAAACTACGTTCTGTTTTCCATAACCCAGAAATGTCAAGAACCAAGAGCTGAGGGTGTTAGAACTCGAAGTAAACCATTAAAGTAGAGATTATGGGGACAAATTGTGCAAGAAGAAAAAGCATCGCGAGGGAGTGGCAGGGCTCAGAAGAACCAGCATTCAAGGAAGGACAGTAAGAAGCTATTGACCTGGAGTAGAAAATCCTCACTACAGGTGCTGAGGAAAAGTTAGAACTTGAACGCCAAGGCAGCCTGAAACTTGACCTTCAGCCATAGTGAGTGGAGCAGAGTAGGCCTAGGTTGGGCTACAGGAGTGAAAGCATACAGCTTTATTTTTTAACCTTTAAAACAGTTGTATACAGACAACAACATGATTTGCTAATGTTGTTTATTCCACCCAGATTAAGTATTTATATTTTGACAATGGATTTTTAGGAGATGGTGCTTTATTCTAAAGCCAGGATGGATGAACCAGAGGAGGAAGAGAGCCTTTTGCTGCCCTTAAAATCACACCTCAGAAGGGAAAATCTGCCTGCAAATAACCTGCTATAAATTTTCTTAACTAGAATTATGGTGCTGGCCCACCTTATCAGAGGTAGGTGTTGTACAGATGTGGAGTGGCATATTGGTAGCTCCATCATGAATAATGACTGCTGTTAAAAAGCCACAGAAGAGTCTTCCGTTCAAAACTCTCACTCCAGGCATCCTAGTCTTTGACTTTCTGCTTTTCAGTTCACCCAAAGCTGAAATGGATTTCACTTTTGTAAACTGACTTAAAGATAAGATGAATATAAACAAATCTGGGTCCTGAGCAGCAGTGTCAGATCATGGTGCTCTCTTGGCCCACTAGAAGACTACACTGATTTAAGTCAGATATAATAAAATGAGTGCTAGCTTGCAAGGGTGGTATCCTAGGTTCTAATCCTGCCTGTGTCATAGAGCCACCATGGGGTCTTCCTGTAGGGCTGGCGACGGGGATTAGGGCTGTCTGAGTCCAGATGACCTAATGTAATAGACCTTTCAGTTCTGTCATCTCAGGGAAGCTAACTCAACTCTCTTCTCAGACTTGTTCTGTGGTGTAATGCATTTCCCTTATAACATCAATGACAGAGTTGAAATTCCCAGTACGGTGTTAGAAGAACTATAGACTCAAAGCTTTGCCATTAGGCATCAGTTCTTTATAAATTTTCTCTAGGGTCCCCAAAAGTGTGTTGCAGCACTGATGTGTTCTGCAAATATAGCGATGGCTGACTTGGGATACAGTGACTCTTTGTCTTGTATTTCCCTTTCAGAAAGAGAAGACAGCACACACTTTAAGCTTTGTTAGACAAAATGATACCTTACACCCTTTAGCTGTGTATCTCTCAGTGGATATGTAGAAAATATTAACCTTTGGAATTAAGACAATTTTAGGAACTGAAAGTCTTCTATAGACTAGACCTGTTTGTTGTGTGGTCATGGTGTTTTGTGGATGGAGAAGACTGGATTCTTTTAGGACCTTAGTCAGAAGGAACCTCTGAATAAGCCTGGGGCTTAATAACAGAAAACTGATTTTTTGTCCAGATTTTGCCATTGTCTCTGACACCCTGAACCCATATTTTTGTCTTAGTTGTTTCACTTTAAAATCAAAGGAGGGTTTGAAACACTGGCCTAGATGGTCCAGTTTTAATACTTTGTTTTAGTATAGATTCCATTTTGGGGTGGGCAAAGAAATAGATTCCGCCCCCCCACCCCACCCAAGAAATTTTAACAGAATTGTCGTTGCTTTTAAAATGGGGTTCATTATCAACTTGCATGCCACCTATTATCTCTGGACACCCGCCCCCAATTTCTCAATATAAAAATAGCTATTGTTCTTATATAATGTGAAGTAGGTCTCTATAGGATAAGTATCAGTAGATTTCCTTGAATGTCATGGCTTAAGTGCTCTGAACAGGTCAGAGGTGATCTGTGTTTTTATAAAATTGTTATCCTATTTGGTCTGTGCTATCCAGCCCTCCTTCAAAGGTTTTTAAAGTGGACTGTAGCATATATGTACCTTCCTTTCCTCAGTGCAGCTCTTATATGAAACGCTTGAGTACTTTTCAGCTACTCACCTGTGCTATTCTTTCCGTGGCCATTTAACACATTAAAGGAACCTCTGTTACGGAGTGGTTTGTCCAAATCACACTGTTTCTTAAGGCTTGATTGTCTTTTTACAGCACATTCCAGTGTGTCTGGCTCTACCGGCAACAGAGTAAATAGCGGGTTGGGGTTTATGTTCTTCCCGGAGGAAAGACAGATGGCTGTGTTCTTTGTCTAGGTGGTTTGGTTATTATTGTTCTTTTCTAACCTATTATTTTATCAACTGCTTTACTGCAATTAGCTTGTCTACAGGTTTTACTTTCTAACAGAACTAACTTAATGCCCTTCCCATCTTTTGTGAGTACATTGCTTACCTCTCGAGAAACACCTAACCTTATTAATGATGACTTAGATTCCATGATAGTTTAAAATACAGGGAAAGTGAAGACAATATTCTCTGGAAGCACAACCCTAGACCATGTGGCTTTTGAGGTTGGTTTTCCATTCTTCTGCTTTTGTGGAGCATGTGTGGAAGTTAACCAGACAAGAATGATTGCCAAAGGGTGCCTGCACAGAGAGTCCAGTGTGAAGCAGCGCCTGCAAATGATTGAACAGATGTAGCAGGTGTAAACATGTTTCCTTATCTTGGATCCTGGCTTTTACATCCTCCTAGAAGACTCTCTGTACTGCAGAAAAGGGTTATCAGTACAGATGGTAAACTGCTGAAATGCCCAGAAGGTTCGAGCTCATCTGTGCTTTTAAAGATGGGGAGGAGTGTGCGTTATCTGACTCACAGGTGTTTGGAAGGCTCCAAATTACCTTCAGGTTTTTCAGTTTTACTTTGCTTGAACAGATGTCTCAGGTTATATGTTGGAAGTCTCCACTCCTTATGGTGTCCAAGTGTTTAAAACTGGCAAGTGTGTCCCAGGAGCAAGGGGGTGGAGTTGAACCGTTGGCACGCGAGCCCCTCTAGTCCTTGCCGATTGACGCTCTGAGCCTCTCTCGTCTCTGGGCTGCTGCTACTGATTATTTGCTCTGGTCACTGGCTCCTTACTTTCCTACTCCACAGAGTTCTTCTTGGACAGTGTTTCTGGCTCAAACACTTCATTACTGCTGAACCATAAAGCCCCTTGTTCTGTGTCTGTCTCTCTCAGCCTGTGGCAGCAACAGGTGCAGGCAGGTGACGATCACGTGCTCCAGGCGTTCTGCTAGACCCGTTTCTGTAAAGTGAGCACCAGAGATAGGCTTCTGCTGCAGCCAGAGACTGGCACAGAAATCCGTCAGCTTCCTTTCTCACAGCTGCTGCTGCTGCTAAGTCGCTTCAGTCGTGTCTGACTCTGTGCAACCCCATAGATGGCAGCCCACCAAGCTCTCCCATCCTTGGGATTCTCCAGGCAAGAACACTGGAGTGGGTTGCCATTTCCTTCTCCAATGCAGGAAAGTGAAAGTGAAGTTGCTCAGTCATGTCTGACATTTCACAACCCCTTGGACTGCAGCCTACCAGGTTCCTCTGTCCATGGGATTTTCCAGGCAAGAGTACTGGAGTGGGTTGCCATTGCCTTCTCCCACAGTCAACTATAATCCTCTATGAAAAAGGCAAAGCAAAACTAAATTAGAATCGTGTTAATGCCCGTGACATTATTTAGCCTGTTAGGTTTGCCCTTCTGCAGTGTCTCTCTTCCTACTTTGAAGAAAAAAGTAACGTTTTCCCAGAAGAGTATTTCCTACAAGGTAGTCCATGGGAATTTTTAGTAGGTAGTATTTGAGAAAATCCCATGCTAACAAGAAGTTTGAGAAGCTCTGTGTTTATGTGAATGTAAACATTTTTTAAAACGTTGGAATTTTATTGGGGGCATTTAAATATGCTAACTGATAAGTCAAGATCTTTATAAAGATATTATGCAGGATTTCCCAGTATTTATTTAACCAAGAAATAGGTTTTGTGTGTGGAGTATGTCACAAAACAAGGGCTCTTTGGAATAGGTTTTTTGAAATGCTTGCTTAGACACAACAGCAAAGCCCAGGAGACCCACATCTAGCAGAAGTCTGCCCTAGGGAAGTTCAACACACAATTAATGGTGTGGTGGTTTGTTTTTCTGTGTGCCCCCCACCACCCCCTTCCCCCACGCCTGTATTTAAATCTGGACAAAGAGAAATGACTCTAGGGAATTTTGCAGATTGTAATGGACATGTTGGCTATCCCCCCAACATCTCTTTCTTTCCCATACACTTGTAATCATGCCCATTGAGAGGGACTGTCCCCACTCTCAGCACCTTTTATGGACTGAATTCTACCACCGTCAAACCAATGTACTGAAGCCCTAACCCCCAATTATAATGGTTTTTGGAGGTAGGGCCTTTAGTGAAGTTAAATGAGATTGTATGGATGGGCCCGAATACAACTGACCAGTGCCATACAAGGACACAACAAGAAGACAGTCACCCGAAAGCCAGGGACAGCGGCCTCGGGAGAAACCAGACCTGCCGACACCTTGGTCTTGGACTTCCAGCCTCTATAACTGTGAGAGTATAAGTCTTAGTCGCTTAAGCCACCCTATCTCTGGTGCTTTGTTACGGCAGCCCTAGCAAACTAGCACTACATCCACTGGGCCCTGTACAAGGGTCTCAAGGCAGTCCATCCTACTCTCTGCCACGGCAGTTTTTCAGATAACCCTGACCTCGGCGAGTCAGTCCTCTATTTCCCTGCACACAGCGGTTAGTTCAGGAGTACTCCCATGAGTATCCTGCTTAGAACTTTGTTTCAGGGTGTGGAAAATGCCTCCTTTGTTCCTGATGCATGTGACAGCTAAGGAAACATGCAACATCTGTTGCTCGGGGGGATAGTCATCTTAGGAAGGCATCAGAAGATGATGGACAGAAAAAGCAGGCAAGAAAACAGAAGAGAAATGCATTTGGAGCTCTGGTCAATCCAGAGCTTAAGACTGAGCTTTTCAATTCTGTGAGCTAATGACTCTCCAGGTTGCTTAAGCCACGTTGTCCTGTTTGCAATGAGAACCATCCCAGCTGATTCACGGGTTACGCAGGGGCAGTAGTGGATCGAGCTTCAGCCCCAACCCAAAGTCTCCAGGGTAGCTTTTAGTGTGCAGATTATTGTGTGTCTGACTTGTCATCTCTGAGTTCCTGAGCACTGATTCCAGCTTACATTTCACCGTTCTGCTCTATTGCCTTCAATATCAGGGTATGTGCCCAATTTGTGATTCTGTGAGGCCTTTTAATTAGCTCGATTTCTTAATCCTCTATAAGTGATTAAATGATAGGCTTCAATGCATAATCCTTTCCATGGGTAAAGGACTCTTTAAAACAGACATGCCTTCAGAATCCAAAGGAATTTCTTCTTTGAAAATATAAGACCATCAGACAATCTAATAGTGGATGTATTTTGGGGATAGAACTTAGGTCTTCTAAGCATCAGCCAGCTATGGATATTATAAAATCTGGCTATGGAAACATAAGATGAGGAAGTGTGTCCTCTTAGGCTGTAGGAATTAAGGGTATTTTCAAGACATTCAACAAAATGAATTCTCCAGATTTTGAGGCCTGATGCTAAAAACACACTTCTCTTTGGCTGAATTCCTGATTTCCTGTGGGTAAAGCTGATAAACTAGGTCCATCCACACTGACCCTTTCTTTCATACCCTGAACTACTTGTAAGCTTCCCTGAGCTTAAAGGCAGATGTAAGGCCACTGCTGGCAGTCAACCGAGTCAACTTCTTACAGGTGTGGTGTGCTAGCTGGACAACGCCTTGTGCACTGGCAGACTCTGAAGATTGCAACGAGGACTCCGTGACTTGTTTAGTCTTTTGGAATTGAGCACTCATTCATTTCCTGAACCTAGATTTTGTCAACCATAAATTAATCATCCTGACTCAGACTTTGCCCCCAGGTATAATTCAAGGGCCAGCAATCAAAAATTCAATAAACAATTATTCATTGAATATTTGCAATCTTCTGGATACTGAGGTGTATAAAACGGATACAAGTCCCTGCATTCAGAGGGTTTGGGACTCTGTGTGTGTCTAAATGTGCTTGCACGAGTGCACATACCCACAGACACGTACAGATAAGAGAAACGTGTAATTAAAGTATGTAGTATGTGAGATGATTAAAAGCTGTGGTAGTTTTGTACTGTGTCCAATTGGTTAAGCTGGAACCATGTTTCTCCTCATTCCATCCCTTGTATAGCTTCCGGTTAAAGTTAGCCAACAATGGAATTTGTGAAAGATGGGGAAGCTGGAGGTGAAGAAGTAGCCATACGGTCTGAAGAACATCATGGTTAGAGGCCAGGGGAGACAGACACACAGGAGCCAGGGGATTCTGCCTTTCTCTGCTCTCGCCCTGATCTGTGTCCAGCTCTTCTACTGACCTCCTGCAACCCCGGGCAGACCTGCAGAGCAGAGCCTTCCAGCAGCTTCTCCACACGTCCTCCCGTGCTGTTCTGCTTCCTCTGGACATACTTCATAGGACTTTGATTTCCCTGTTCCCTTTGCAGACCTTTATTTCCCCAGCTTCTCCCCTAATTGTGTCAGGCCTGATTTCTATAACCCATGTTCCATACACCTGAGTGGTTCTGCTTCCTTAACTGAATCTCAGTGGAAAAAAATAAAGCAGGTAAGGGGCAGATAGAGTGCTCGTGGGGAGTGAGTTGCAATTTTAAGTAATATAATCAGGGAAGTCCTCACCAAGAAAGAGATACTGAAGCCCAGACCTGAGGAGAAAAAAGAAAATAATTGTAGAATGTTGCTAAGTCACATGAAGACCATTCAAAGGATAATCAGAATAACAAAAGATTTGGCCCAGAAACACCTACAACTAAATATCTTATAATACGGCATAAATATAGTAATCACAGAAATACTCTATGATTTTCTTTACAGCCTCCTTTTGAGGTTGTATTTTCTTAAACCTTATGGCAACTTGCTGAGGCAGAATCAAGGCCAGAATTGTTCTTTGAGCTTTTAGAAGGAAAATAGCTCTGTAGGTATGAAGCCATAAGAATAAAGTACCTTGTTAAATCACATTGCTCCACTGACTACTGGAGCTCAGCCATCTCTTTTTCTGAAGCACTCCTCCAGCAGTATCTTGTGTTTGCAAGGGCAACAATGACAAGGAAATGTGAAGAGTGTAGGGAAGTCAGGGGAGGTGGGGAGAAAGAGAAAGTGACATAGGAAAGTTTCTCCATTGGGACTCGCTGAGACGAACTTGGCTTCAGAGCTCTGTAGCAGCGTCTGCCCCCCAGCTGGTGTTCTAGAGAGAGATGCAACTGTGTAACCAAATTCTGTGCAGAAAGAAGACCGTCTGCTTCTGCATTTTCCTGTCTCCAGCATCAGTGGGTTGGTTTCCTGGCAACGGGCCACCTGCTTTCTCTCTGCGGAGCCTGGCTGCCCCTAGGGGGAGCCCTTCGTCTATCAGCCTCCAAGGAGCCCTGTGTTTGAACTCCTTCCTCTTGGGACAGCAGGCTGGCTCTCTTGCAAAGCACAATTAGAGCATCTGCCAGGAAAAGATTGTTTTGAGGCCCGTAAGCATTTAATAAATTGGTGTTGTGGGCCTCCTGCGCCAAGGCCTCGCTGACTGCCCATGGACAATCGTGGACTTTCTCTTGACTCTAAAATTTAAATAGAAGGTGGATGTCTGTAAACAATTCTCTTTAGATCATGGTAAATCAAACACTTACCTATCTGATGATAATCATAAGAGCTACCAAAATTCTGTTTTGCAGTGAAAAATGTTTGTTTCATTCTTAGTTGGAATTTTAAAAAAGCCTTTCTTAGAAATGGATGTGTAAAAGTTGTATACATTCTGACACTTAAATGATATTTTGTATACATATTTTCCTACCTTCCAAGTTCTTTTGTGAAAGGGACAAGCACAAGTCAGCATAGTTAGATGGGGACCAAGAGTTGCCATTTGAAAAGGTAAAAACTGGCCATGACCTTTTGTACATACGGAAGGCAAACTGATGAAGGAAAATGTGTCCCCATTTGAGGGGTATGACCTAGCCCTACATTTCCCTGGTTGTCCTACTATACTCTTTGACAGTTAACATCAGTTTAGAAGCGAGCTCTCTCCACACACCTGTGGATGCAGCTTAAGTCAGAAGGGAAGGCCTGAGGGTTGGAATCGGAAAGCACCTAATCTGCCCACACATGAACTCCTTCAGTTATCCATCAGCTATTGACAATGGTCCCCATTGACTACAGCGTTTGGAAAGGAAGGAAGGAGCGAATCAGTGTACCTGGTACAAAGCCAAGTTCATGGCAAAGTTCAGTGATAGGGAGACTCTTTTTACTTTGGTCTCTTCCTTCCTTTTCTTGTATAATTTTTCACTTTCATTTATTCTTAACATTCCAGAGGATAGTCGAGGCCAAGACAACGTCAACCATTTCATAGATGTCACTTATTAAATTAAGGTAAACAAACATGGAAACAAAAGCCAAGAGTCTAGTATTTGTCTTTTCAAACATTCAGTTTCACAAAAGCCAGTGGGAAGAACCAGGTGTGAACATCCCATAAATGTTTCTTATCTGACAACACTGCTGAGATATGTTGATTTTCCCTCATATCAAGTGCCAGTCTGTTCTAGGAAAATATCCAATATTATCCATTGGTTTCAGAAGTCTCACTGTGCATACCAATGTTCTAATTTGCCTCTTCACAGAGTGAAAGTCTATCCCTCCCACTTATGATTAATACGCATAACCTGATCTGTAATTAGATACATTTCAAATAACTGAGTAGGCATTCTTTTTTTTTTTTTTTAGTATCTCTTAAGTGCTAGCATGTTCCATTCCTTCAGTAATTACTTGCATATGGGAAATGAAACAGTTCATTTGCCTCCATTGTGTTACCATCAGCATCCCATAGGAACACCTCTTTACCAACCAACCAAGGGCTATGCAAGCAGTTCAGTTCAGTTCAGTCGCTCAGTCGTGTCCGACTCTTTGCTACCCCACGAATCGCAGCACGCCAGGCCTCCCTGTCCATCACCAACTCCCGGAGTTCACTCAGACTCGCGTCCATCGAGTCAGTGATGCCATCCAGCCATCTCATCCTCTGTTGTCCCCTTCTCCAAGTAAGGGCAAATCAGGAGAGAAGGACATAATAATGGTGTTTGCCTATCTTTTATTAAAAAAAAATAAAGATCTTATCTGAAGTGGAAAACTTATGTAAATTTGGAGTTTACACGTCTTGCCTTAAGACTGAATAGCTTGAACTCCTTTTGGCATATTATGAGGTCTTTCTTATTCATCTCATTGAGAATCAGCTTTAAGGAAGCAAAAAATAATCACATCTTCCTGATAAGGTAACTGCTCTAACCCGTCAGATTTTATTTTTGCGTTAGTTTTGTATCAAAAGTGTACTTAGAGTAAAAATGGCTTGCCAGCATTTACTTGTAAAAATAAAATTGTTCTCATCATTTAGAATGTGACAGCATTATAAAATATAAATTCTGAAGGCAAAGCAAATTAGCTTTACACTTTCCCCACCTTTCTCTAGCTCTTATTTTAATGTCTGCAATGTTTACAAGCCTTGAATATGAGAAGCTTTTTTTTTTTCATTCTCATAATTATTCATGAAATTCAATTAACTTGTCATCAGATGAACAATTATGTTATCCTGGTCTTTTTGGCCCCCAACAGCTAGACTTCCTTTGAGTTATTTGAGTCAAAGTTTTACCTGATTTTCTTCTAAATTGTAATTTTTTAATGAAAAAAATTATGATATTGGTGCATATTAAACTATAAACTCAGCAAAACTATTTATAGCAATACTCAATATAAACACGCAGGTATACTTAGCACCCTAACCTAATCCTTGCATCCCATAGAGATTTTGCAAAACAAAAAAAAAGCATGCTTAATCTTTCTATCTCTGATTAAAACAAAAACAAAAGTCCCAGACAAATAACAAAATGCTTCCTGGGCTTGTGTATAGCTCCAATAAAGCTTTCAGGCATTTTAAAGATAATGTGGCTCTTCAGTCTTTTAGCACATTTGCCGGAAAGACATACCTGTCTTCTGCTCATTTCTTAAAGGATTAAAAGGCTGATTGCTCTCTGTGTTAACTCAGATCTTCCCCTTGGTCTCCTAAAACAAAAGCCTTAGAAGGAATAAATAAAAGTATAGAAAACAGTAAAGGATGAAGGTGCGAGAAAACAAAAAGAAAAAAAAGAAATTATGCAGTAAGTATAAAGCTACTGGTGTGTATGGGAAAAAAAACCCCAAACCTATGACAGTCTTTTCCCAATCACCAGGGAGTAATTTTCCCTTTTCAAGTAAGAGACCTTCTTTGCCCTTTGAAACCAGAGTTGATGTTCACTAATTAATATATATAAAATGGTCCCTTAGCAACCATTTCAAATGGGATCTGTTACCTCTGCTCTCTGGGTTTAAAGGTACATATCTTTTTTCAAGACGACAGTGTTTGTAGAGGCAAGCAGAGTGCAGAGTGTAGCAGCATCTAAAGACGGGATCAAGTGGTACTTCCATGGCACCCAGGGATTGAATGGATGTCTTAGAAATTGGGATGCTGCTATTTGATGTTGAAATTTTTTTTTTCTTATAATATCTAGTTGGCAGTTATTGCTATACCAGAAGAGAAGACCTTTAAATCACCAAAGAATTACCATCTGCCACTCTGTATATATTTACTTATTTATTGTCATCTCTCACCCTAATTATGAAGCATGTAAGTGCTATAAGGATATTATATTCTGCATTTTGTTCATTACATCCTCAGAATCTGGTTTCTGGTTTAGAGTAAGCACTCAAACATTTGTGGACTGAGAAATGCATTCATTCAGGATTTTTTCAAATTTTGATAAGGGGACAAAGGGTACCGATGAATCAGTTCAGTTCAGTCACTCAGTCGTGTCCGACTCTTTGTGACCCCATGAACCGCAGCACGCCAGGCTTCCATGTCCATCACCAACTCCCGGAGTCCACCCAAACTCATGTCCATTGTGTCAGTGATGCCATCCAACCATCTCATCCTCTGTCATCCCCTTCTCCTGCCCTCAATCTTCCCCAGTGTCAGTGTCTCTTCAAATAAGTCAGCTCTTCGCATCAGGTAGCCAAAATATTGGAGTTTCAGCTTCAACATCAGTCCTTCCAATGAACACCCAGGGCTGATCTCCTTTAGGATGGACTGGTTGGATCTCCTTGCAGTCCAAGGGACTCTCAAGAGTCTTCTCCAACACCACAGTTCAAAAGCATCAATTCTTTGGCACTCAGCTTTCTTTATAGTCCAACTCTCACATCCGTACATGACTACTGGAAAAATCATAGCCTTGAATAAACGGACCTTTGTTGACAAAGTAATGTCTCTGCTTTTTAATATGCTGTCTAGGTTGGAGAAAACAACGGCAACCTACTACAGTACTCTTGCCTGGAAAATCCCATGGACGGAGGAGCCTGGTAGGCTGCCGTCCATGGGGTCGCTAAGAGTCGGACATGACTGAAATGACTTAGCAGCAGCTAGGATGGTCATAACTTTCCTTTCAAGAAGTAAGCATCTTTTAATTTCATGGCTGCAGTCACCATCTGCAATGATTTTGGAGCCCCCAAAATAAAGTTTGTCACTGTTTCCACTGTATCCCCATCTATTTCCCATGAAGTGATGGGACCAGATGCCATGATCTTCGTTTTCTGAATGTTGAGTTTTAAGCTACCTTTTTCACTCTCCTCTTTCACTTTCATCAAGAGGCTCTTTAGTTCTTCACTTTCTGCCATAAGGGTGGTGTCATCTGCATATCTGCGGTGATTGATATTTCTACCGGCAATCTTGATTCCAGCTTGTGCTTCCTCCAGCCCAGCATTTCTCATGATGTACTCTGCATATAAGTTAAATAAGCAGGGTGACAATATACAGCCTTGACATACTCCTTTTCCTATTTGGAACCAGTCTGTTGTTCCATGTCCAGTTCTAACTGTTGCTTCCTGACCTGCATACAGGTTTCTTAAGAGCCAGGTCAGGTGGTCTGATATTCCCTCTCTTTCAGAATTTTCCACAGTTTGTTGTGATTCACACAGTCAAAGGCTTTGGCATAGTTAATAAAGAAGAAAAAGATGTTTTTCTGGACCTCTGTTGCTTTTTCAATGATCCAGCGGATGTTGGCAATTTGATCTCTGGTTCCTCTGCCTTTTCTAAAACCAGCTTGACCATCTGGAAGTTCACGGTTCATGTATTGCTGAAGCCTGGCTTGGAGAATTTTGAGCATTACTTTTAAGATGTTTTTCTGGACCTCTGTTGCTTTTTCAATGATCCAGCGGATGTTGGCAATTTGATCTCTGGTTCCTCTGCCTTTTCTAAAACCAGCTTGACCATCTGGAAGTTCACGGTTCATGTATTGCTGAAGCCTGGCTTGGAGAATTTTGAGCATTACAGATGCATAATATTGACCAATTTCTTAAGTTACTGTTTAAGCGGACTTTTAATGGATGGCTATAAATGCTTTCCAGGTCTTTATGAATTATAATGGAAATTAGGATCTTATTTTCATTGCAGTATTTTAAAAATGGGATTTTCTTATAGTGGTCTTATCACTTTACCCATATCTCCTTGCCCTTACCTGTAAATAGATTTTTTTTTTTAATGTTACCTTAACTTAGTTTTGAGGTCCTGGTTGGAAGCTGGCCAATTCCCCTTCTTGACCAGCAGTCCCAACCATCTCTCATACTGGGCTCACATACTCTGGTCCATTCTCTATCTGCCTTCATCATCTCAGATCCTGGTACCAGATAACTGGATACAGCCCACATTGCCCCAGAGCCCCCTGATATGATCCAAATTAGCTAGTGACTGCAGCCATGAAATTAGAAGACGCTTACTCCTTGGAAGAAAAGTTATGTCCAACCTAGATAGCATTTTCAAAAGCAGAGACATTACTTTGCCGACTAAGGTCCGTCTAGTCAAGGCTATGGTTTTTCC
>SJYT01027508.1:0-13664 GCA_006410635.1 Cephalophus harveyi | reverse complement strand
TTTCTTTGGAAGGAATGATGCTAAAGCTGAAACTCCAGTACTTTGGCCACCTCATGCGAAGAGTTGACTCATTGGAAAAGACTCTGATGCTGGGAGGGATTGGGGGCAGGAGGAGAAGGGGACGACCGAGAATGAGATGGCTGGATGGCATCACTGACTCGACGGATGTGAGTCTGAGTGAACTCCGAGAGATGGTGATGAACAGGGAGGCCTGGCGTGCTGCGATTCATGGGGTTGCAAAGAGTCGGACACGACTGAGCGACTGAACTGAACTGAACTGAACTGAAACTCAGTTACCTCACCTCCCTCGTTCCTTCCCTGGGAAACCACAGTAATGGTGCTGGTTCGCAACAGTTTCACTTTCTCCCTCTGCCTCACACAGGCTTGCTGTGTTCTCTCCAGGGAAGTGTGAGCATAACTGAACTGCCAAGACTTTTCCTGGTTACCTTCTCTCAATCTGTGTCTCAGGTCACCGTGCCTCACCCAGTAATATAGTTAAGACATCTCCCGAGTGGCCAGACCGCCACGGACAGTACCCGCGCTCTTTGTGTGTGGCCTCCCTCTCCCGTGGCAGGAATCAATTTTGGCGTTCAGGTGGGAGCTGGAAATGCTGGGGAAACAGCATCCCTGAGAGTAGCCCTCAGTCCATGGCAGACTGTGGTGGGTATATAAATACCCCAGCTCCCTTCTCCCCAGATCCATAAACCCTGAGGCATGTGCCTCATGCTGTCTCTTAGCTTCTCCCCAGCAGTACTGAACTCCAGTTGCTCACACTGATAGTTCAGTTCAGTTGCTCAGTCCTGTCTGACTCTTTGCGACCCCATGAATTGCAGCATGCCAGGCCTCCCTGTCCATCACCAACTCCGGAGTTCACCCAAACTCATGTGCATCGATTCAGTGATGCCATCCAGCCATCTCATCCTCTGTCGTCCCCTTCTCCTCCTTCCCCTAGTCCCTCCCAGCATCAGGGTCTTTTCCAATGAGTCAACACTGATAGTTAGATAATAATTTTTTGGACTGACTTCTCCCTCTCTCTTTTCCATTCTCCTATCCATATTTTCCTTTGCTTTCCTAGTAAACTACTTGGATCTTGTTTTTGTTTTCTGTAGCTGCCATAACAAATGACCACAATAGAAATTTATTCCCCCACAGTTCTGGAGACCAGAAATCTGAAATCAAGGTGTTGATAAGGCCATACTGCCTCTGAAAGCTTTAGAGGAAACTTCAGTTCAAGGGAGCCTTGCTCACGTATTCAGTTCTGCTGTCTTCAGGCACTGCTCAGCTTGTGGTAGGAGAATTCCAATCTCTGACTCTGTCATCGCCTTTTCCTCTTCTGCAGTTCAATGTCTGACCTCCCTCTCTTAAGGGCATGTGTCACTGGGTTTTGGGCTCACCCTAATCCAGGAGAATCTCATTTCAAGATCCTTAATTTAATTACACTTCTAAAGGTCCTTTATCCAAATAAGGGCATTTCACATTTGCAAATTCTAAGTGGATGTATCTTTTGAAGGGCCACCGTGCAGCTCATTATAGACCTGAATACTTGTCTTAGGCTCTGCTTCTGGGCAACCCAGATTAGAACTTGGCTTGTCATATAAAATAGATTGAGACTGTTTCAGAGTAGCTAGGAGTTCAAAGGTTAGAGGCTGGGGTCCAGATCCATCCTTGCCCTTCCCCAACTGATGTTCTCAGAAGGCTGTGCTCCATACATGGATATATTTTCTGCTTCTCAGTCCATGCCTGGCTTCTATCCAACCAAAATGAGTAACGAAGCAACATTTTATTCTTATCTGTAAGTTTTTATAGCCCTTGGAACATTCCTATAGTGATGGGAGAAGTGAACCTCAAAAGTCCCCAAAGAACTTCTTTCCTTCATTTCTTTTTCTTTTTCTTTCTTCTTCTTTTTTTTCCATATGTAACTGGCTTCTTTTGCTGTCACTGACCACCATTTCTTTATCAAAATAATTCGTACTTCCCCATTGAGCCCACTGTTCTGATTTTCCCAAACACGTGTATTAAAGCTTATTTATATTTGTTGGGTATGGGGGGAAGCTGGTTCAGAGATTTCTGGGGTTGCGAGATACAAACATACTTAAATATCATCTCTTTCAATTCCATGATTTTATAGATTAAAAAAATAATAAGGCAACAACACAGAGGAGACCCATC
Organism: Cephalophus harveyi; assembly: GCA_006410635.1. Classification (NCBI taxonomy): domain Eukaryota; kingdom Metazoa; phylum Chordata; class Mammalia; order Artiodactyla; family Bovidae; genus Cephalophus; species Cephalophus harveyi. Next base: position 11,495 of record SJYT01027508.1, on the reverse strand, counting down.
AATTGAAATTTCTGTGTCGTGCTGTGGATATCATAGGCAACTTTGAACTTTGCTTTGTCACATCCATTTAAGTGAAAATAAATTTAGAAAACACATGTGATTTCCCCAATGAGGACTAATTATGGTACTGAAGATAAAGCCCCCCTTCTTCACCAAATACTGAAGTCTTTGATTTCAAGGAAACTTTTCCCTAACCTACATGGTAGAATTAGGAGTTGGTCTATCTGCTATGCATGGGGTCTTCTGTGATGCTCCCTAAAGAGTGAGTACTTTTCTCTCTGCTGATAACCAAAGTGGTCCTATATGATAATCTACCTGAGGCAGTCAATGACTTTCTGTTCGCTTCTCTCCAGAAGCTCTGGATTGAAGGGCTGGCTAACTAGACATTCCTAAGACCTGAGAGAGGAACACTCTTAGCCATCAAAGCCTTTATAAACAGGATTTTCATCATAAATGCCCTATTCACCCATAAGCTTATTTTTTTTCTAACCCTAGCTCTGTTGTTCTTATATCCACAAGCAGTTTCCTATCAAATCTTCAGTCTGAGAGCTTTGACGCCCTCCCTAGGAAGCCCTGCCTCCCTGTTTCAGAAGAAGCCTAGCCTATAGGGGTCCTTGGCAAGCCTGGCCACCCGCAAGTTTGGGTGGGATGTAGATCAATGCCTACTTGAGTTTGGTCATTTCAGGTCCATAATGAGTGCTGGTCAAGGTAAACCCATCAATTTCAGTCCAGTCTCTTCCCGAGAGGGAGACTCTGAGTTTATAACTTAGTCATTTATAAAATAAAAACAGCTCACAAAGATAATCATATTTTTTTTCCAGGGATAGTATAATCTAATCACAGCTTGATGGATGATGTTTTACAGTTGGGAGCTTCTGTACCCTGCTTCCCTGAATTATGGTGCTGAAAATCATTTGCTTTTTCTTGTTCTTCTTGAAAATTTTTTTTTAATTGAGGTATAATTGATTTACAGTGTTGTTCAGTTCAGTCGCTCAGTCGTGTCCGACTCTTTGCGACCCCGTGAATCGCAGCATGCCAGGCCTCCCTGTCCATCACCAACTCCGGAGTTCACTTAGACTCACATCCATCGAGTCGGTGATGCCATCCAGCCATCTCATCCTCGGTCGTCCCCTTCTCCTCCTGCCCCCAATCCCTCCCAGCATCAGAGTCTTTTCTAATGAGTCAACTCTTCGCATGAGGTGGCCAAAGTACTGGAGTTTCAGCTGTAGCATCATTCCTTCCAAAGAGATCCCAGGGCTGATCTCCTTTAGAATGGACTGGTTGGATCTCCTTGCAGTCCAAGGAACTCTCAAGAGTCTTCTCCAACACCACAGTTCAAAAGCATCAATTCTTTGGTGCTCAGCCTTCTTGTTAATTACTGCTATATAGCAAAGTGATGCAGTATATAAATGTGTATATATATATTCATTTTAAGAATATTCTTTTCTGTTATGGTTTATCATAGAATATTGTATATATTTCTCTGCACTATACAGCAGGACCTTGTTGTTTATCCATTCTGTATATGGAAGCTTACATCTGCTAACCCCAACCTCTCACTCCATCCCATGCCCACCCCCTCCCACTTGGCAACAACTAGTCCATTTTCTATGTCCACGATTCTGTGTCTGTTTCATAGGCTCACGTGTGTCATATTTTAGATCCCACCTATAAGTTATATCACATGGAATTTCTCTTTTCTCTTTCTGACTTACTTCGCTTAGTAGGACAGTCTCTAGTCACATCCACGTTGCTGCCAATGGCATTCTTGCTTTCTTTTATATGGCTGAGTAGTATTCCATTTATATACGTGCCACGTCTTCTTTTTCCATTCATGTTGATGGACATGTAGGTCGTTTCCGTGTCTTGGATATTGTGGATAGTGCCGCTATGAACACTGAGGTGTCTGTATCTTTTTTGAATAGTAGTTTTGTCTGAATATGTGTCCAGGAGTGGGATCGCAGGCTCATATGATAATTCTATTTTTAGTTTTCTGAAGAACTTCCAAACTGTTTCCCACTGTGGCTGCACCAACTTACATTCTCCATGCTGTACCAGTGATTTGAGGTTTTATTTTAGTAATTGAATTTAGATTCTCATATGAGGCAGATAGCATCTAGTATTATAGTTATGTCTGCTTCACTATGCAAAGCAGAGAAGGCAATGGCACCCCACTCCAGTATTCTTGCCTGGAAAATCCCATGGATGGAGGAGCCTGGTGGGCTGCAGTCCATGGGGCCGCTAAGAGTCGGACACGACTGAGCGACTTCACTTTCACTTTTCACTTTCATGCATTGGAGAAGGAAATGGTAACCCACTCCAGTATTCTTGCCTAGAGAATCCCAGGGACGGGGGAGCCTGGTGGGCTGCCGTCTGTGGGGTCGCACAGAGTTGGCTTAAAGCTCAACATTCTGAAAACGAAGATCATGGCATCTGGTCCCATCACTTCATGGGAAATAGATGGGGAAACAGTGGAAGCAATGTCAGACTTTATTTTTTTGGGCTCCAAAATCACTGCAGATGGTAACTGCAGCCATGAAATTAGAAGACGCTTACTCCTTGGAAGAAAAGTTATGTCCAACCTAGATAGCATTTTCAAAAGCAGAGACATTACTTTGCTGACTAAGGTCTGTCTAGTCAAGGCTATGGTTTTTCTGTTAATTACTGCTATATAGCAAAGTGATGCAGTATATAAATGTGTATATATATATTCATTTTAAGAATATTCTTTTCTGTTATGGTTTATCATAGAATATTGTATATATTTCTCTGCACTATACAGCAGGACCTTGTTGTTTATCCATTCTGTATATGGAAGCTTACATCTGCTAACCCCAACCTCTCACTCCATCCCATGCCCACCCCCTCCCACTTGGCAACAACTAGTCCATTTTCTATGTCCACGATTCTGTGTCTGTTTCATAGGCTCACGTGTGTCATATTTTAGATCCCACCTATAAGTTATATCACATGGAATTTCTCTTTTCTCTTTCTGACTTACTTCGCTTAGTAGGACAGTCTCTAGTCACATCCACGTTGCTGCCAATGGCATTCTTGCTTTCTTTTATATGGCTGAGTAGTATTCCATTTATATACGTGCCACGTCTTCTTTTTCCATTCATGTTGATGGACATGTAGGTCGTTTCCGTGTCTTGGATATTGTGGATAGTGCCGCTATGAACACTGAGGTGTCTGTATCTTTTTTGAATAGTAGTTTTGTCTGAATATGTGTCCAGGAGTGGGATCGCAGGCTCATATGATAATTCTATTTTTAGTTTTCTGAAGAACTTCCAAACTGTTTCCCACTGTGGCTGCACCAACTTACATTCTCCATGCTGTACCAGTGATTTGAGGTTTTATTTTAGTAATTGAATTTAGATTCTCATATGAGGCAGATAGCATCTAGTATTATAGTTATGTCTGCTTCACTATGCAAAGCAGAGAAGGCAATGGCACCCCACTCCAGTATTCTTGCCTGGAAAATCCCATGGATGGAGGAGCCTGGTGGGCTGCAGTCCATGGGGCCGCTAAGAGTCGGACACGACTGAGCGACTTCACTTTCACTTTTCACTTTCATGCATTGGAGAAGGAAATGGTAACCCACTCCAGTATTCTTGCCTAGAGAATCCCAGGGACGGGGGAGCCTGGTGGGCTGCCGTCTGTGGGGTCGCACAGAGTTGGCTTAAAGCTCAACATTCTGAAAACGAAGATCATGGCATCTGGTCCCATCACTTCATGGGAAATAGATGGGGAAACAGTGGAAGCAATGTCAGACTTTATTTTTTTGGGCTCCAAAATCACTGCAGATGGTAACTGCAGCCATGAAATTAGAAGACGCTTACTCCTTGGAAGAAAAGTTATGTCCAACCTAGATAGCATTTTCAAAAGCAGAGACATTACTTTGCTGACTAAGGTCTGTCTAGTCAAGGCTATGGTTTTTCCTGTGGTCATGTATGGATGTGAGAGTTGGACTGTGAAGAAGGCTGAGCGCTGAAGAATTGATGCTTTTGAACTGTGGTGTTGGAGAAGACTCTTGAGAGTCCCTTGGACTGCAAGGAGATCCAACCAGTCCATTCTGAAGGAGATCAACCCTGGGATTTCTTTGGAAGGAATGATGCTACAGCTGAAACTCCAGTACTTTGGCCACCTCATGCGAAGAGTTGACTCATTAGAAAAGACTCTGATGCTGGGAGGGATTGGGGGCAGGAGGAGAAGGGGACGACCGAGGATGAGATGGCTAGATGGCATCACTGACTCGATGGACATGAGTCTGAGTGAACTCTGAGAGATGGTGATGAACAGGGAGGCCTGGCGTGCTGCGATTCATGGGGTCGCAAAGAGTCGGACACAACTGAGCAACTGAACTGAAGCAACTTAGTAGTAGCAGCAGTACTATGCAAAGAAGTTAACCATGTGAATTTTTCTCATGTTTTTATGATGAATTTTCATTACATCTTATACTGTGAAGCACATACACACCTTCTACCCCCAAATAGCCTTCCTAATCTGAGACCTCTAGGAGGTGTTCTGTAGGCTTGAACAACATTGTCTTGGAATTAGATCTGAGGGAAGATGGGGGCTAACTCTCAGATGCTAATCAGATGCCTGTTTCACACCCATCTCTCTTCTCCCAAAGGTCTTGGAGGGATTCAGGGTTATGTTCGCACTGTCTTTCTCTGCCTTGCCTTAGCGTCTCCTGCCTGGACTCACATATGTGCCACAGTGTCCCTCACCAGCTCCTCTGTGGATAGTTAATTATTTCTATCCACCTTGTTGTGGGCTAGGGGCTGCTCTTACATGCACATTATATACAGTTCAACACTGGCTTGGGGCATCTTTCTACCTACATGCTATTTTGGGCTTCGCAGGAATTTCTCCAGTTCCTTCACCAAATGGGAACACCTGCAGAGAAAAGTAAATGAAAGCCTCACACTCTAATATAACCAAGAAGTTTCCGTTCAGCTGATGTGCAGGTTGCCACGGAGAAAGTGTGGAAACAGGTGAGAGGTGGGGCTGGCGAAGGAACAGGTGCCAGGTCAAGTGCTTAGGGTGCCAAGAAAGGAATCTGGACTTAATCATCAGGGTACTGTGGGGCCAGTAAAGTGCTTTAAGTAGAGTAGAGCATGACATTCTTGCCCAGGATACTGAAGCTTGTCTAAATCCAGCATCCTTGACGTGATCCTTTAAGGGAAGTCACTTCTCCTTACGAACAAAGTAAATGAAGGTCTTACACGAATATCTCTAATCAGTATTAGATGAGTACCAATCAGTTTCTTTGTGCTCTGGCTCCGTAAGATGCTATTAAGATGATTGAAAGCCGACCTGTCCTCCATGCCAACACTAGTCCTGACCTGCCCTATCGTGTCACGGCAATCTTCTCTGCTTTTCTCACTTGTCAGTTCAGTACTGCTGATCATCTGATGAAAAAGCAGTATTGGAACTCAAGCTATTCTGTGGCACAGATTTATTTTTGAAACCTTAGTTTTTTGTGTCTACAATGAAAACTGCAGATAGTAATTAATATTAATTGAGTTTTAAAGTTGTGTTTTAAGAAAAGACACGGCCAGAGATTTTAACTGTAATGTGTATGAAAACATATCTCATCATTTGAATGCTAGTTTGGCACGCTGCACTAGACAGAGTAGGATGATACACCTGAGAGATGACTGTAATAATAATTTCTATTCGAGAAACAGAAGGCAGGAAATCTGAAAAATGTCCCCCAAGTGTGTGCATGTGTATATATATATTTTTTTACTTATATCACAATAAGTATATGAATATGTAATATATTTGTATACTATGTGTATAATAATATGTATATAATATATACATATTACATACAACTACACATACATAATGCATGAAGTGAAAGTGTTAGTGGTTGTATCTGACTCTTTGTGATTGCAATGGACTGTAGCCTCGGTTCATGGAATTCTCCAGGCAAAAATACTGAGTGGGTAGCTATTCCCTTCTCCAAGGGATCTTCTGACCCAGGGATTGAATTTGGGGACCCTATATTGCAGGTGGATTCTTTACTGTCTGAGCCACCATCAAATCCCCTTATAATGCATACCTATTGCATATTAAATACATTTTTATATGTATATAAGTATGTATATATACACATGCATACACATGTATACATATCTTTTTTGACCATCAGTCTACTCATCTATAAAGTAAGGATTATAATGTTTATCTCAAAGGTTGGTTCTGAAGATTCAGTTCAGTCGTTCAGTCATGTCCAACTCTTTGTGACCCCATGGACTGCAGCACTCCAGGCCTCCCTGTCCATCTGAAGATTTAACTAGTTGTTTAATCTGAAGATTTAACTAGTTGTATAAATAGTATGCTTAACACCAGGCCTTGTGTATAGGAGGAATACAAATGCAGTGAATTTCCTTTTCAGAACACTTAAGCATCAAAGCCAAACACATGGAGATTTACAAATGTAAAGAAATGTGAATATGAATTCCATCAAATTATTAGTAGAGAAAAATTTAGTCATACCTATTTTTTCCTCTACTTTTACCATGTCACTTATTTTATATCATCTATGTGTGTTCCTAGTTGCTCAGTCATGTCTGACTCTTTGTGACCCCATGGACTGTAACCCACAAAGCTTTTTTGTTCATGAGGATTCTCCAGGCAAGAATACTGGAGTGGGTTGCCATGCCCTCCTCCAGGGAGATCATGTATAAGCATCTATAAATATATACATAGTTTATACATAATATATACACAGATAACATATATACTATCTATTTCATTTTTAGTCTCAGAGTTTAATTCCAAACATTGCTAGGTCCAGATCTGAATGCCTTTCAAAGAGATTATTATATTTCATGAAATTTAACTACAATTTTCATGTTTGCTTTCATTGTATTTTTTGGAACCTAAGTTGCTATACACAAACACATTTAATATTCAGGGTCATACATAATTTGCTATTATTAAATTACATGGATTAAAGAAAACCTCAGGTTGTTTGACACACTATCCCTTAACAGTTAAGAGTTCTACCTGTGTTCTCTCTCCTTGAACTTGAATAGTTTTTTTACTGCCTGCCAAAATGACAATGGCATAAGTAATGTGCCCATTTCCAGGCTCAGACCTTAAGAAACCAGCAGTGTCCACTTCCTCTAGAATAGTGTCTCCAGGAACCAGGAGCCACACAGTGGTCTCACTACTCTGACACCACCACGTTGGGAAGGTCACTTACGAGTGCTTCAGGTGACATCACAGTTGATCCCAGCCTTCCAGGTATCCCTGCCAATACCCCAGACACCTGAGTGCAGTGAGCGTCAATCCTCTACCTAGCCCAGGAGCAGAAGAGCTGCCCAGCTGAGCGTTGCCAGCATTCCTGACCCCCAAAACTGTGAGATCTGATATTATACAGATGGCTTCAGGCCACTAAGTTTTGGGATAACTTGTTACATAACAATGAATAACCAGAATGATGGATTTACAGACAGGGAAGTAGACTATTTTCCTCCTTAGCAGGTATTGTTAGTTTGAATTCAGAGACTGTGTTATGAGCTTTCATAAATTGTAATGGATGAATAATAGGCTTCAAATAAAACTGTAATGTTTTTAGCAAAAAGATAAATTTATAAGTATTTGTTGATCATCTAATACAAACCTGGGAATATTTCATGTTCCATGTTGATTTAAAATGTGGTTCTTCTGAAAAGTATTCATTTTCTAGGAGATTAGCATAGATATCTAATTTGAACCTCTGAAATTCACTTATGAAGTTACAGACGTGATAAGTTAGCATCAATTTTGTTTAAGTGGTGAGATATTTTTGAAATAACTATGATGATAATAGATTCAATCTAGCACTATTTTCTGGTAATATTATGATTCAGATACAAGGGATTTATTTTGTTGAGCTTTGTGGAACACCAAACACTATTTCTGAAGCCTCCAAAATAATTCTTATACTTGAAAGATAGATATTAAAGGGTAAGAGAATATGAGAATTACGTGGGTCCACTGTGTGTTTAGATATATGAGGGTCACTTAATAGCAGTTAAGATAAATAACAAATGAGCTCTCCTAATGCCCCCAGCTTCTGTCGGTTACCCTTCTTTCTCTTCACACAACACGTCTCCTAATGGTGGAGAAGCTTCAGCCACAAAACATAAATTTGAAGAGACTCAAATTAAAATTTCTAGTTTTGATCTTTTTACTAAGTTTTGACCTGTATTTTCAATTGCTTAAGTATATGCCCATCTAGATAAATCTCTAGTATCACCAACCAAATGTGTCCTAGATTTAAAAAAAAGATTCATTATGTTCAACTGCATAATCATTCATATCTATCAAGCTAGAAACTTTGGAGTGGCTTTTATCTTCCTTTTTCCTCATCCTCTAGATAACTGAACTTCAAGTCCTCTGATTTCTATCTCTGAAACATTGCTTCTGTTCTGACTCATGTCTCTATTCCCACACAATTTAGACTCTCATCTATTTCCTGCATTTGCACAACAATATCTCTTTATCTTTTTTAAGGCAGTACACTTTGATATTTGTCGTTGAAAACATTGTCCAAGAGGAAACAGACGTCAGCAAAAAAAAAAAAATCTTTCAACATAATGCTAGAAAAAGTTATATTTCATCAGAGAAAATAGCATGTTTCCTCCTTTTTGATTAAATTCCTATGAAAATGTTTAAAGTAAAATTTGTGTTAAGTTATAGCATAAACACAGAAGTATGCACAAATCATATGTTCAGTAAATTTTCAAAAAGTGAACACACTTTACTGGTACATATGAAAAAAAAGAACACTCTAGAACTCCCAAAAACTCTTTCATGCTCCCTCCACAAAGGTAATCATTTACAGGACTTCTATACTATTAATTAGCTTTGCCTATTTTGAACTATATATAAAGGGAATAATGGTATGGTTCTTTTTGTTATGTATAACAGTAATTTGCTTATTCTCAGTGTTGTTTGATATTGCATTATATGAATATACCACTATTTATAGCTCCTGAGAGTTGGACTCTAAAGAAAGCTGAGCGCAGAAGAATTGATGCTTTTGAACTGTGGTATTGGAGAAGGCTCTTGAGAGTCCCTTGGACTGCAAGGAGATCCAACCAGTCCATCCCAAAGGAGATTAGTCCTGGGTGTTCATTGGAAGGACTGATGTTGAAGTTGAAGCTCCAATACTTTGGCCATCTGATGTGAAGAGCTGACTCATTTGAAAAGACCCTGGTGCTGGGAAAGATTGAGGGCAGGAGGAGAAGGGGATGACAGAGGATGAGGTGGTTGGATGGCATCACCCACTCAATGAACATGAGTTTGGGTAAACTCTGGGAGTTGGTGATGGACAGGGAGGCCTGGCGTGCTGCCGTTCATGGAGTTGCAAAGAGTCGGACATGACTGAGCAACTGAACTGAACTGATAGCTCCTGACTGACTTTTGAATTTTTCAGTTTCAGACTACTTTAAAGAATGCTATGGTGAACATTATAAATACATATTTTGGTACAAATGTGGATGCAGTTGTGTTGAGTATATTCCCAAAGAGTGCAGTTGTTGGGTTGTAGGAACATTTGCCTTTATAAATATTACCACTTTTCCCAACTGGTTATACCAATTTTTATTTCAAGCAGCCATCCATATATGAGTGTCCCTTGATCCAGATCTTGATAGCACTTGGTATTGTTAGTATCTTCAATCTTAACTAATTAATGAGCATATAATTAAATCATTAAGGTTTTAGGTTCCAGTTCATGATGAGTAATGAGATTGGCCACATTTTCACAGGCTTTTTGGCAATTTGGATATCTTTTCTGTGAAGTGCCTGTTCAAACATTCTGAGCATTTGAAAACTTGGTTGCTGGCTTGGTTTTTTGTAGGAGTTTTTAATGTATTCTGTACTTCATTCCTTTGTCAGTTATATGTGGGGCAAGTGGTTTTTACTCTGTGGTCTTCTTATAAAGGGACCTTTTGATAAACTTCCCCTAGAGAAAGAGTTGGCAACCCACTCCAGTATTCTTGCCTGGGAAATCCCACGGACAGAGGAGCCTGGAGAGCTACAGTCAATGGGGTCACAAAGAATCAGACATGACTGACTGAGTGATGGCAATAGCATTGATAAACTTCACCTTTAAATTTTAATGTAGTCCAGTTTATTAAGGTTTTTCATTTTGGTTTGTGTTTTTAAAAAATGTCTGTGTAGAAGATGTTATTTTTGATAATGTTTATTATTTTACCTTTACCTTTTTGATCTGTGGACCATCTAGAATTAACTTTTATGCAGGGAGCAGGGTACGAGTAAACATTTATGTTTTTTCCTATGTAGATATCTGGTGGGCCCAGTACAATTTATTGAAAGTACTGTTTTTTCCCTTAGTGTGGTACAGTGATGTACTGTGCTGAGTTGCTCAGTCATGTCCAACTCTTTGCTACCCCATGGATTGTAGCCTTCTAGGCTCCTCTGTCCATGGGGATTCTCCAGGCAAGAATACTGGAGTAATTTGCCATGCCTTCCTCCAGGATATCTTCCCAACCCTGGAATTGAACCAGGGTCTCCTGCATTGCAGGTGGAGTCTTTACCAACTGAACTAGCAGGGAAGACCAATGATATAGTGATATCTTTTTATAAATCAAGTGATATTGTGTGTGTGCATTTTTTTCTAGAATCTCTACACTTTTCTATTGGTCTGTTTAGCTATTCTTCTGATAATACCACAGTGCCTGAATTTTAGAATAGGCCTACCAAATTTCACAAAACTTCCTGGATTTGGATTTTGATGGCTTTGAATTATAGTTCAATTTAGGAGAAATGGTTATTTTTGAAATCCTGAAGTTTTGAACCTTCCAATGTATGAATACAGTGCACTTCATTTGTTTTGGTGTTCTTTAGTTTCTCTCAATAATGTTTTGTGGCAAGAACTCAAAGTTCTTATCATATGATCTCCAAGATCCCTTCTACCCACCTTATTTTCTGCCACTTCCCACTATCCCTGTATTTTCCCCACTTCTTTGAACTTCCTAAAATGCCTAGAATATAAAAAGGCAAATTCTTAGCTCCTTGCTCTTGCATATGATTTTTATCCTACTTCTCAAAAATTTCCTTCTCTTCTACACCCTGCAATTTTCTTGAAACAATTGAAAACAAAGCTTAGCTTTTATTATCTTTGTTAAATCTCTCCTTCTTAAGTAAATTTTATTGCCCTAAATGCATTAGTAATGCATTTCATATCACTATGTGCCACCACTACCTAGTACAATTGTCAGCTGAGCAAGAGTTCAACTATTATTTACTGACTGAATGAATGTGTCACCGTTAGCTAACACTAGTCATTTCAAATCCCTGGACGCACTAACGCAGAGAACTCCATATGCCTTCAGGTTTCATAGTCTCAAGGCTACCTGGTACCCAAAACAACATAAGAGAATAGATAACAAGTATATCTTAAAACCCACCTTTCAAGGAAAAAAAAAAAAAAAAAAAAAAAAAAAAAAAAAAAAAAAATA
>SJYT01027502.1:175619-254821 GCA_006410635.1 Cephalophus harveyi | reverse complement strand
CATGACGTTTTCCACATAAGTAGAACAAATAATCCTAAAATTTATATGGAACCACAAAGACCCCAATAACCAAAACAGTCAAGTGAAAAAAAAAAAAAAACAAAGCTAGATGTACTATGCTCTCTGACTTTAGACTATACTACATAGCTAAAGTAATTGAAACATCATGGTACTGGCATAAAGACAGACACAGAAATTAACGAAACAGAATAGAGAGCCCAGAAAGAAACCCACACAATTAATCTATGACAAAAGAAGCATGAATAAAAATGGGGAAGAGACCGTCTCTTCAAAAGTGGTGCGGGGAAAGCTGAACAGCTACATGTAAAAGAATTCAATTAGAACAGTTTCTCATACCACACACACAAAAATAAACTCAAAATGTATCAAAGATCTAAATGTAAGACTAGAAACCATAAAACTCCTAGAAGAAAACATAGGTAAAACACTCTTTGACAAAAATCATAGCAGTATTTTTTTGGATCTGTTTCCTCAGGCAATGGAAACAAAAGCAAAAATAAACAAATGAGACCTAGTTAAACTTAAAATTTTGTTTCTGCACAACAAAGGAAAACATCAACAAAATGAGAAGATCTATGGAATGGAACAAAATATTTGCAAATGATGTGACCAACAAGTGGTTACTATCCAACATACATGAAAAGTTCATATAGCTCAATATCAAAACAAACAAACAACTCAATCAAAAGACAAGTAGAAGACCTGAGTAGACAGTTCTCCAAAGAATACACACAGATGGCTAACAAACACATGAAAAGATGCTCCATACTGTAGCCCACCAGGCTCCTCTGTCCATGTGGATTCTCCAGGCAAGAATATTGGAGTGGGTTGCCACACCCTCCTCCCAGGGTATCTTCCCAACCCAGGGATCAAACCCAGGTCTCCCACATTGCAATCGGATTCTTTACCATCTGAGCCACCAGGGAAGCCCAACTAAATATTAGAGACATGCAAATCAAAACAACAATATCACCTCACAGCATTCAGGATGGCTGTCATCAAAAAGTCTACAAATAACAAATGCTGGAGAGGGTATGGAGAAAGAGTCCCACTGTTGGTGGGAATGTAAACTGGTGCAGTCAATATGGAAAACTGCATGCTGCTGCTGCTAAATTGCTTCAGTCGTGTCCGACTCTGTGCGACCCCGTAGACGGCAGCCCACCAGGCTCCCCCGTCCCTGGGATTCTCCAGGCAAGAACACTGGAGTGAGTTGCCATTTCCTTCTCCAATGCATGAAAGTGAAGAGTGAACATGAAGTTGCTCAGTCGTGTCCAACTCGTAGCGACCCCATGGACTGCAGCCCACCAGGCTCCTCTGTCCATGGGATTTCCCAGGCAAAAGTGCTGGAGTGGGTTGCCATTGCCTTCTCCAGGAAAACTTCATAGATTCCTCAAAAAACTAAAAATAGAATATGATCCAAAAATTCCATTTCTGAGTACACATTGAAAGAAAACAAAAACACTAATTTGAAAAGATATGTGCATCTCAATGTTCACAGTATCACTATTTACAATAGCCAAGACAGGGAAGCAATCTGTGTATCCATCAAATGATGAATGGATAAAGAGGCTGTGGTGTGTAACTACAATGGAACATTTCTCAGTCATGTCCAACTCTTTTCAACTCTATGTACTGCAGCCTGCCAGGCTCCTCTGTCCATGGAATTTTCCAGGCAAGAATACTGGAGTGGGCTGCCATTTCCTACTCCAGGGTAATGGAATCTTCAGTTCAGTTCAGTTCAGTCGCTCAGTTGTGTCCGACTCTTTGTGACCCCATCAATCGCGCCACGCCAGGCCTCCCTGTCCATCACCAACTCCCGGAGTTCACTCAGACTCAGGTCCATCGAGTCAGTGATGCCATCCAGCCATCTCATCCTCTGTCATCCCCTTTTTCTCCTGCCCCCAATCCCTCCCAGCATCAGTCTTTTCCAATGAGTCAACTCTTCATAAGAGGTGGCCAAAGTACTAGAGTTTCAGCTTTAGAATAATTCCTTCCAAAGAAATCCCAGGGCTGATCTCCTTCAGAATGGACTGGTTGGATCTCCTTGCAGTCCAAGGGACTCTCAAGAGTCTTCTCCAACACCACAGTTCAAAAGCACCAATTCTTTGGCTCTCAGCTTTCTTCACAGTCCAACTCACAACCATACATGACCACTGGAAAAAACCATAGTCTTGACTTCAAGACAGACCTTTGTTGGCAAAGTAATGTCTCCGTTTTTCAATCTGCTATCTAGGTTGGTCATAACTTTTCTTCCAAGGAGTAAGCGTCTTCTAATTTCATGGCTGCAGTCACCATCTGCAGTGATTTTGGAGCCCCCCCAAAATAAAGTCTGACACTGTTTCCACAGTTTCCCCATCTATTTCCCATGAAGTGATGGGACCAGATGCCATGATCTTCGTTTTCTGAATGTTGAGCTTTAGGCCAACTTTTTCACTCTCCACTTTTACTTTCATCAAGACGCTTTTTAGTTCTTCTTCACTTTCTGCCATAAGGGTGGTGTCATCTGCATATCTGAGGTTATTGATATTTCTCCTGGCAATCTTGATTCCAGCTTGTGCTTCTTCCAGCCCAGCATTTCTCATGATGTACTCTGCATAGAAGTTAAATAAGCAGGGTGACAATATACAGCCTTGACATAATCCTTTTCCTATTTGGAACCAGTCTGTTGTTCCATGTCCGGTTCTAACTGTTGCTTCCTGACCTGCACATAGGTTTCTCAAAAGGCAGGTCAGGTGGTCTGGTATTCCCATCTCTTTCAGAATTTTCCACAGTTTATTGTGATCTACACAGTCAAAGGCTTTGGCATAGTCAATAAAGCAGAAATAGATGTTTTTCTGGAACTCTCTTGTTTTTTCCATGATCCAGCAGATGTTGGCAATTTGATCTCTGGTTCCTCTGCCTTTTCTAAAACCAGCTTGAACATCTGGAAGTTCACAGTTCACGTATTGCTGAAGCCTGGCTTGGAGAATTTTAAGCATTACTTTACTAGCCTAATGGAATCTTAGGCAGCCATAAAAAAAGAATGAAAAAATGACATTTGCAGCAACATCGATGGACCTAGAGATTATCAAACTGAGAAGAGAAAGTCAGAGAAAGACAAATATTATAGGCTAAATTTATATGTGGAATCTAAAAAATAATACAAATAAATGAATATAACAAAACAGACTCAAACATACAAACAACAAAGGAGTGCTTACCAGTGGAGAGAGGGGTAGTGAAAAAGGGCAAGAGAAGGGGAAGGGATTACAAACTACAAATTAGCACTTTGTAAAATAAATAAGATACAGGGATATATTTATACAGCACAGAGAATGCAGCCAACGTTTTAAAACAACTTTATAGTTACCATCTGTAAAATTACTGGTTCACTATGCTGTACACCTGAAATGAATACAACTATACTTCAGTAAAAAAAGAAAAAACTGATCACTTGTCAAAGATCATCATAAAAAACATAGTAACAATTTAAAAACTTGAAATATTAGGAGAACTACTAAAAATGTGAGACAGAGACAAGAATCGAGCAGATGCTATCGGGAAAAATGGTGCCAAGTTCTTGACACACTGTCTCCTCAGGGAAAGAAACAATTGTATGAAGACTGCCCCACATCCTCAATTTGTAAAAAATTAATGTCTGAGAAGTGCATAAAGTGCAATAAAATGAAGTCTGCATGCATGTACATATATGTGATATATTATACATATATTACTCACATAGGCTGTGATATTGAAATTATCACCACAGTAATTATGGCTTTGTGACTATTCTAGGTACACAAATTCCTCCTTTTTTCCCTGTCCTCATCACCTGGACACTGTGAAGTAGGCAATGCTCACTTGGCAGATGAGATGCCTGAGATGTTGAATAGAAATGAACTATAAAGATATATTGTACAGCACAGAGCATGTAGCTAATATTTTAAAACAAGTTCATAGTATAATCTATAAAAATACTGAATCACTATGCTGTACATCTGAAATGAATGTAATATTGTAAATCAGTTACACTTCAGCAAACCTATACTTAACTCTTGCTCCAAGTGTCAGACACAAAGGTTCATCAGAAAGCTCATCCCTGTCTCACTCCCCTCAAATGATCTTGCTATTCACTTCTGTTGGCAACCTCTTAATATTTAACACCGCAGGAAGCAACAAGAGAAAGTAATGACAGTACAATACAGAGAGAAACCTGTAAAGATTCTCATACAAGCAGGCAACTGAGCATTATCAGTTAATACTCTCAGACTGGTCTTCAGGTTCCTTGAGGTTAAGTTTATCATGGGATCATGTTTTGCACACCATATTTCTTCATTCTTCCAGGTGTAGCACGACACTGATGGAACCGCTACAGCTGGTGTGTATAGCGTGCCAGGCTCTGGACTAACTGATTCACAGGCAATTATTTATCTTCATCCTGACATCACTGTTGATACACACACTATCATCTTCGCACATGGACACCCACTGCTCCCTCTAACTCAGGTCTTCGCCAGGTTCGTGTTACAGGGGTACAAGGTCCCTATGTACTTACAAAAGGATTCCACTCTGCATAACATTCCATGGTGGACTGGAATACATATTATTTATCTATTCATCAGTTGATGGGTATTTGGGTTGGTTCTATTTTTTGGCTGTTATTAAAAAATGTTGTTGAATATTCATGTACAAGCCTTTGTGGGGACATGTGTTTTCACTTCTCTTCAATATATACTCATGAGCAGAATTGCTGGGTCATATGGAAATTCTGCTTAATTTTTTGAGGAACTGCCAAGCCATTTTTCAAAGAGGCTACACCATTTTATATTTCTACCAGCCATGTGTAATGGTTTTAATCTCTCTACCTCCACAACAATGCTGATCTTTTTCTTCTGATTCTAGACATCCTAGTGGGTGTGAAGTAGACTCTCATTGCGGTTTTGATTTGTATTTTTCTAATGATTGTATGTTGGGCATCTTTTCACGTGCTGCTTGTGCTAAGTTGCTTCAATTGTGCCCAACTCTTTGAGACCCCATGGACTGTAGACCACCAGACTCCGCTGTCCATGGAATTCTCCAGGCAAGAATATTGGAGTGGGTTGCCATGCCCTCCTCCAGGGGATCTTCCCGACCCAGAGATCAAATTCATGTCTCTTAAGTCTCCTGCGTTGGCAAGTGGGTCCTGGGAAATAGATATGCTGCTTATGTATCATCTTTGGAGAAACTTCCATTGAAATTTTTTGTCTGTTTTCTATTGGTTTGTCTTTTTTTCTACTGAGTTGTAAGAATTCTTTATATATGCTGGATATGAGTTCCTTGATGATATGATTTTGCAAATATTTTCTCTTATTCCTTGGGTTGTCTTTTCACTTCCCTGAAGGTCTTGTCTGTGGTGCAGAAGTTTAAATGCTGATGTGGTGTAACTGATCTGTTTTGCTCTTTAGTTGCTTGTGCTTTGGTGTCATAGGTGGCAGCTGTCTGCAGTGAGGGAGCTGTTGGCAGCCATCTGCCACCAGGTAGATGAGGGGAGTCAGGATGGAGCCAGCCCACGTGGTCACACCGTGAGAAATGCAGAATGTGTGAGAGGTAGAAACATGAGGGGGAGACAGGCCTGGGCTCTGCCAGCACCAGCCTCTCAGGTCAGCACACCTGAGACCCACTGGATGTGATGGGGACTTGTTGGGACTCTGGAGCCCTGTTCTCAGCTCTGTCTAGTTTCATTTGTTTGCCGGCAAAAAGACAAAGAAACAACAATGAAGAAAACAAGAAGTCTGACCAGTGTACTCAGTTCAGAGATGAGAAAAGAGAGGCTCCAAGAGGATCAGGTCCTATTGAGGGACTAGGATTCTGACATGGCCCCCCAGCCTCCCTGCACAAAATACAAGCATCCCAAAGAAGCAGACAAGCATCTTCACTTGCAAAGAGGTACACAGAGAGCTTCCTTTCAGTAGCACACTGCATCAGCTGCCCTGACTTTCCAACATGACAGAAATGAGGAATCAGTCAGCAGAGGCTTCGTCTTCAATTCTGGAGGAAGGCCAGGAGCCAACAATAGGTAGTGCTTGTGACCACAATGGCTGGTCCAGTGGAATCGCTCAGAAAGGAAGAGCAGGCCAGCCATAACCACGGGGGCAAATCTCAAAGACAAACGTTGTAACACGAGCTCAGGAAACATCCAGGTGCAGACAGAACCTCAAGGTAGAGGGACAGTCAGTGGCTGAACGGAAGCTGCCAAAGTCTCCATGGACCATGACTGGTCAAAACAAAGCAACACAAAACTCAATTTTATAAAGTTTCTGTGTGGAAAACTAAAATATCTATTGTTCCACATATAAACTATAGAGTGAAATGGGACAAAAAAGCTTGACTGATGGCGCTGGGATTGCAGTGTTGAAAAACATTGGTTCCAAGGATGCTCTAGCTCATGTTTCAAAGACAAAAAATAATATGTCCACAGAGCACCACTCCTGGGACCTTGCCCCATCTCTCTCTAAGTCAGCAACCTCCCTCAAATCTCACTAACCTGGGCTTCTAGGGTGGAGGCCACCACTGTCTCATCCCACAGGCTTCAGACCCAGAATACTCTATATACAAGGCAGTACATCACCCTAAACAACATAATGGATCTACATGTGATCATGAAAATGCAGATTCCCACCAGCCAGTCTTGCCAACAGAGAGGATACATTTATCCTAAAGGAAATAAAATGACTTACTACCCTGCTTCCATAAGCCACCATATCTGTGATTTCAACATCTCATGGCAAAGAACAGGTGAAGTTAGCCAAAGTATGCTTTCAGAAGGGCACTGCCTCTGGAATCTGATAGAAAATATCTTAACTCACTCTCTTCTCAGATAAACACAGATGAGGATCTTGGCCATGAACTTAATTTCTCTTAGTGCACAAGTACCTCAGAACCTAAAACCCTCAGAAGATAAATCTATATGGTTCATGAGAGGCTAGAATCTTGAGTTGGCTGGTCCTGGGCCATCATTAGCTGCCTAAATGTGGATTTTTACAAGGCTCCCAAAAAGCAATCTTATTAAAAAATACTAAGCTTTAAACATAAAATGTGGCTAATGGCACAAACTATAGTATGTCATTAACCTTAAACCCTCAAAAATCCATCCACTCACTCATTTGTTCATTCATTCATCTATCTTCACTGGGTATCTTCCAGACAGTTCTAAGTGATGGTTAGGTAGGTAAAAAGCACGATGACACAATTCAAGACAGGAAGAGTGTAGTAGGGACAGGATTACACAGGAGACCGGCCATCTGCTGGACTACTAACAAAGCAGGCACCAAACACAAGGCCCTTGTTCTGTTTCTGGAACAGGGCCCTTCCCATCCAGGGTTCTACAGCCTGCTCCCCAGCCTGGCCGGCTTCAGATCAGCATCTGGGCTGATCTAAGCACCTCTTTCCTGAGGCCTTCCTCAGCCACATCGCTTCTCTGTTCTCAATCACTTCACCTGCTTCATTTCCATAGCACTCTCATCATCTGTTCACGGATGCCAGCTCACTAGGTATTCTCAATCCGTACGGCACACTGAGCATCGGTGAGCAGCATTTTTCATTGAGGACAAAGAAAGGGAAGCAAGGATGTGACAGCGAAACAGAAAGAATTGGTGAATTTCAGAGAAACAATTCTTTGCTATAGAAGACATCTTCTTAAAAGACTGCTTTAAAGGTAACATAAATATTATGAAAAACCTTGAACTTATAGCTCTCATTTTGTAAAAAAGCATTGTCAACCTAATGAAAATGCTAAGAAAGATGAAGACATTACATACTTCCCTGACCCCTCCTGTTTCCCTCCCAGTGATTTTCCTAAATTATATTACTATTTGTAAGGTTTATATTATCTATACTATGTGCTGCCACTATAACTCACACAGATGGGTGATCTTTCTTATTTTTATATTTAAACAGATTTGAGGTGCACCATCCATCTTATATCAAGTGCGGAACTTTTATACACTTCTATTTTGGCTGGATGTCTACATTCAATGGTTTTATTCAAAACCCTCATTTGGAAGGGCTCACAGCAGCTAAGCTCTGATTTCTGGCATGCTTGAGAATATCTGTCCATTGTCTCTGTCTTTACACTGGTCAGTTTGGCTAAATAAGGAACTATTGGGACATCCATTGTTCCACTCAGGATCCACCAGGCTCCTTTCAGAGGGTGCAACTCGGCAGAGGCTGGCACAGCATGTTCTACCGTGACTGATGCTTGTTACCTTTTCTGCCCCGATGCCAGATGGAGGGCAGCAAGGAAGTGAAGAAAATCACTGCGACTCAGTCATTCCTGTTTGTTAGTTGTTCCTTTCATCAACTCCTCCCTATTTCCTCCACCCCCAGATGCTGTCAAGCACGTTTCTATTTTCTGTTTCTACGTTAAAAAAAAATTCTTTTTAAGATCCCATAAATAAGTGGTACCATGCAGTTTTTGTTTTTCTCTGCCTGGCTTATTTCACTTAGCATGATGTGCTCCAGGTTCATCTGTGTTGTCACAAATGGCAAGATTTGCTTCTTTCTCATGACTGAATAATATTCCTTTGTGTCTCTGTGTGTCTATACATATACAATATTGTGTGCATATGCTGCGAATAATGCTGCAAGGAACATGAGAATACAGATAGAGCCTGCTTTCATTTCCTTTAGATATATATCCAGAAGTAGAACTACTGGATATGTTAGTACTATTTTTAATTTTTTGAGGAACCTCCATACTGTATTCCACAGTGGCTATACTGGTTTACATTCCAATCAACAGAGTAGGAGGGTCCCCTTTTCTCCACATTCTCACTGATACTCACCCACATCTCTTGTCTTCTGGATGATAGTTAAGTGACAGGTGTGAGGTGATATCTCAACATGATTTTAATTCACCTTTCCCTGATGATTATCAATGTTGAACACCTTTTCCTAAACATGTTGGTCCTGTGTATGTCTTCTTTGGAAAAATGCCTGTTCAGGGCCTCTGAATATTTTTTCTCAACCTGTTTGTTTCTTTGCTTTGTTTTCCTATTGAGTTGTATTACATATTTGGATGTTGATCCCTTATCAGATATATGATTTGCAAATATTTTCTCCCACTCTACGGGCTGCCTTTCCATTTTGCTGATGGTTTCCTTTGCTGTGCAGAAGCTGGTAGTCTGATGTAGTTCCACTTATTCATTTTGACTTTTCCTGTCTTTGCTTCAGGTATCATATCCAAAAGACCATCACCAAGACCACCAACAAGGAGTTTATGCCCTTTGCTTTTTCTCAAGAAGTTTTATGGTTTTTAGGCCTTATATGCAAGTCTTTAATCCATTTTGAGTTGATTTTTTTGGTATAATGTAATATGCAGATGACACCATCCTTATGGCAGAAAGTGAAGAAGAACTAAAGAGCGTGTTGATGAAAGTGAAAGTGGAGAGTAAAAAAGTTGGCTTAAAGTTCAACATTCAGAAAACTAAGATCATGGCATTTGGTCCCATCACTTCATGGCAAATAGATGGGGAAACAGTGGAAAGACTGGCTGACTTTATTTTTACAAGCTCCAAAATCACTGCAGCCATGAAATTAAAAGATACTTACTTCTTGGAAGAAAAGTTATGACCAACCTGAGGTGAGGTGAGGTGAAGTCGCTCAGTCGTGTCCGACTCTTTGCGACCCCATGGACTATAACCTACTAGGCTTCTCTGCCCATGGGATTCTCCAGGCAAGAATACTGGAGTGGATTGCCATTTCCTTCTCCAGGGGATCTTCCCGACCCAGGGATCGAACCCGGGTCTCCCGCATCAGAGGCAGACGCTTTAACCTCTGAGCCACCAGGGAAGCCCCATGACCAACCTAGACAGCATATTAAAAAGCAGAGACATTACTTTGCCAACAAAGTCCATCTAGTCAAAGCTATGGTTTTTCAGTAGTCATGTATGGATCGAGAGTTGGACTATAAAGAAAGCTGTGCACCGAAGAATCGATGCTTTTGAACTGTGGTGTTGGAGAAGACTCTTGAGAGTCCCTTGGACTGCAAGAAGAGCCAACCAGCCCTTCCTAAAGGAAATCAGTCCTGAATATTCATTGGAAGGATTGATGCTGAAGCTGAAACTCCAGTACTTTGGCCACCTGATGTGAAGAACTGACTCATTTGAAAAGACCCTGATCCTGGGAAAGATTGAAGGCAGGAGGAGGGGATGACAGAGGATGAGATGGTTGGATGGCATCACAGACTCAATGGACATGAGTTTGAGTAAACTCCGGGAGTTGGCAAGGAACAGGGAGGCCTGGGGTGCTACAGTCCATGGGAGTTGCAAAGAGTTGGACATGACTGAGCAACTGAACTGAACTGAACAGTAAGACAGGGGTCTAGTTTTGGTCATTTTTTAAAAAGCTTAACTAAATGCAATAATTCCTTATGAATGACAGAGTCAAGTTTGGTCTGGATATTTACACAGTTTTGTTTGATTGTCTATTTAATTTCCTCCCTTTTTTTTCTAAAACTCTTTGTTAGGAAATCAAATCATGGTGATACTTGGTTCCTTTTGTGGCATTTCCTCCACCCTGTCCCTGTCCAATAAGGCCTATTTTGTGGCTTCTGAATTAGTCTTTGTGTCACTATCATTTTTACTTTTTTCTCCTCCAACTTTTTTCCCCTAAATTCTGCCATCATGGGCTTTGTTCTCTTCTGTCTCACTCAATCCTCTGAATCTTTCTTTTATGCTCAATTCTGCTTAAGAGATCATGATGCCAGCACTTTCTTTGAGCACCTGGAAACTTACTTCTCTGAACTCTTGAGCTAGTCTCTGAATCATCCACATTTTCCCGTAAT
The DNA here is from genome assembly GCA_006410635.1 of Cephalophus harveyi. Classification (NCBI taxonomy): domain Eukaryota; kingdom Metazoa; phylum Chordata; class Mammalia; order Artiodactyla; family Bovidae; genus Cephalophus; species Cephalophus harveyi. The sequence goes on along the minus strand of SJYT01027502.1, from coordinate 243,999 downwards.
CTTGGCTTGTGTTCTTCTTTTTCTTTATTTTCATGTCTCTCTTATAATTCTTTTGTAGTCCTTAGTCATCCCTGAATGAGATCAGCTATTTATCAAGAAAGAGTGTGGAGTAAATTGTTTGATTAGGCTGAGAAAATAAAAGGCCTTGATTGAAATATGTCTGGAATATCTTCTCATCCATCTGGACTTCCTTTGTCCTGGGAACCTGCCTCCCTGGTTTTTGGATCTACTGTAGGGCTGGTTAGTAACAAGGTGTTCGTTCACTGTGGCCTACCCACTGGGTGGGGATCCCAGACCTCCCTCTCCCTACTTGCCTGGGGCGAGTCCCTGAGCTGGGAGCCAGGTCACACCAGCACATACGTGGCAGGTCACATGTGAACACCCAGCGGCACTGACCTGACTTCATCTGAGTACAGAAAGTGCTCTTTTCCTTCTGCATTGGCTGCCCCTGCTGTACAGTACACGGTCAATAAACATCTGCTACAGGGATGAATACTGAGTCAACAAGTTAACCAGATGAAGAAACAACGCAGGGCAGGGCATGGAGAGCAAGCACAGCACACCAGGAGGCAGTCACAGGAGAGTCTGCAAGTCAAGTCTGGAGGCACAAAGCTGGCACCCCCTGCTCCGGCGAGTGTGGTCCTAGATCCAGACCAGGGCTGGGGATGTGCTGGCACTTCCCTCGGCTCCAGCAAATCTCTGGGATCATCAGTACAAATAAGGGAAGGCTTCCCACACCTCGTCCTCATTCATGCCAGTTTTGTTCTGAAAGTTGCTGCAGTCTTCATTCTTGGTTCCGTAGGTCTCTGCCCCCGACAGGGTGATAGCTCCAGGAGCAGAAGCCACCACGCAGTGGTATGAGCACACGAGAGGTCAGGATGCCACGTCAAGGTGCCAGAGGTACAGACCTCCTCCAGGTGCACACACAATCAGCAGGTGGCAGCCTGGACACTCAGGGTCCATCTGTGTGGACCACTGGTGGGAGGGAAGCTGTTCCCTCTGCAGACCACCTCCTTTCGGCTCTGAAAAGCCCACCTGCAGCACAACGCAGGGAGGCAGAGGGCACTCCAAATGACTGTGGCGCAGGGAACGGAGGCTCAGCATCGGAATCAGAGCAGACAGATGGCAAAGGAAAAGGGCTCTTCCTTGACACCTGAGTTTGCTGCTTGAGATCCAGACACACTTAACCCGAGACACTCTTAAACAGCTCTCAAAGCCTCCACTCAGGGCTCAGCATGACCCTGACAATCTCTGCCTCCAGGGAGCCACTTTTCGCCCTTCTCTCAACCTCTGCACACCCATTCTGCCCTTGCAGGGGACTCCCACCTTTCCTCTGTGTTAAGGGGCTAGGGAATGTTCCAGACACACCTCAGGATGCACGGACAGCTCGAGAGCACACAGTCAGTCTCACACCACCGTCTGCCACTTACTCAGGTCCGGGTGACTGCATTCTGCAATCGCTGCTGCTTCTTCACACCTGCCCTGCTCTGTGTCTTAAATCAAAACCAAGAAGGAAGGTGCTGTCTCTTTGAGCCGGTAAACTCTCCTACTAAATAATTTTAATGCGTTATTTGTAAAGTGTGACAATAAACACTAGAGGAACTCAAATACACTGTGTCACCTGTGGTCCTTGAGAAAATCCTGATAGAAGCAGTTACATTAATGACAATGAAATAAATGAAATAGGTACCAGATCAATGACGTGAGCTCTCATGCCTGAGTAAAACACGAAAAGGGGGAAAATATATCCCCTGCCCCTTGAATGTTTGCAATCCCAGTAGAGAGAGAATGGGAAAGATGGCGATTGATGCTATTAAAATGTTTTAGCTCCAACAAAGTGTTTTCACATGCTTTAATACAAATGTGTCTGACACTGACCTTGAAGGATATTATCTTCATTTTACATATAAAAAAACCAAGGTTAGAGAAGTACACTTTAAAAAATTAGAGAATGCTGCAAAATTAAACAGTCAAGGTCAATATTGAAACAAAGCAGACAGTGCCTTGGTTTTGTCCTCTGCCACAGAATCCAGGATCATAATTAAAATTATTTTATCTTAAATGTCCATTAAAAGATGAATGGATAAAGAAGATGTGATATATATACATATATGTATACACACACATATACATAAAATGAAATACTACTCAGTCATAAAAAAGAATGAAATAATGCTATTTGCAGCAACATGTGGAGAAGGCAATGGCACCCCACTCCAGTACTCTTGCCTGGAAAATCCCATGGACAGGGGAGCCTGGTGGGCTGCAGTCCATGGGGTCGCTAAGAGTCGGACACGACTGAGCGACTTCCCTTTCACTTTTCCCTTTCTTGCATTGGAGAAGGAAATGGCAACCCACTCCAGTGTTCTTGCCTGGAGAATCCCGGGGACGGGGGAGCCTGGTGGGCTGCCGTCTATGGGGTCACACAGAGTCGGACACGACTGAAGTGACTTAGCAGCAGCAGCAGCAGCAACATGGATGAACCTAGAGATTATCATACTATGTGAAGTAAGCCAAAGACAAGTATCATGTGATATTGCTTATATGTGGACTTTCAAAAAAAAAAAGATACAAATGAACTTATTTACAAAACAGAAACAGATTCACAGACACAGAAAGCAAGTTTATGGTTACCAAAGGGGAAGGTGGGGTAAAGGGATAAATTTGGAGTTTGGAATTTACATATACAGACTACTATATATAAAGCAAACAACAAGAACCTACTGCTAGAGCACAGGGCACTGTACTCAATTATCTTGTAACAATCTAAGGGAAAAGAATCTAAAAAAGAATATCTGTCTAGCTATATAACTGAATCACTTTGTTGTATATCTGAAACTAACACGTTATAAACCAACTATACTTCAATAAAAAATTATTTCATCCTGTTGCTTCTCTACTGACTTCCCAGTCATGCCAGAGATATAGTGAAGGTACACAATCGAACAGGAAGAGAAACACTTACTGAACATGTCCTGTGTGTGGCACTGTGCCAGGTGCCACCAAAGGTAATTCACACGGTCATCACCATCACTCAGCAGCAGCACCACTGTTTCACACACGAGGAAAATGAGTGAGCAAACAATGTGAATATCGTCTACTGTATCGCCCTGCAAAGCCAGGAGAGTGTGATGGGCAGGATCTTGGCTGTTATCATAGAGGCACAGCAACCAAGGCAGTATGATACTGACATAATGAGACAAATGGATCAATGGATCAGAATAAAGAGCCAGAGATATATCCTCTCTTACATGACCATTTGATTTTTGACAAAGCCCCCACAACAATTTAGCATGGATAGGATGGTCTTTTGGACAAATGGTGCTAGAAAACACTGGATATCCATATGGAAAAAGATGAACCTCAAACCCTACCTCACCCCATATGCAAAAATTAATTGAAGCTGAATCACAACCTCAGTAAAGTTTAACTACAGAACTTCAAGAAGAATTACAGTAGAATATCTTCGTGACTTACAGTAGGCAAAAGTTTTTTTTAGGACACGGAAAGCAATGACATATATAACTGATAAATGACAAGTTATTAATAACTTCATAGACATTTTAAAATTCTGCTTAAAGTCACAACTACAACTCAATAATATGAAGACAAACCACCCAGTGAAAAGTGAAGCAAACAGCTGGCTAGGCACTTTGACATCATTAGTCACCAGGGGGGGGATGCAAATTAAAACTTCAATGATACACCACTGCACACCCACTGGGATGCCTTAAAGGAAATAAGGTTGGCAGTACCAAATGTTGGCAACAATGTAGAGAAACCAGAACCCTAAAGCCTCATGGGTAGGGGTGTGAAAATGGTCTAGCAGTCTTTTACAAGCCTGCCCCATGACCCATTTATTCCATTCCTAGGTATTAACCTAAGAGAAACAAAAGCATCGGTCCACAAAAAGTCTTGCATCAAAATATTCACAGCTGCCTTATTCATAAGAGCCCCAAACTGGGAACAGCCTAGCACTTCAGCAACAAGCAAATAGCCAAACCACCCCTGGCACCGTGAGACAATGAGAGAGAGACAAGAAGGAAGAGGGGCAAGCTGCTGATAAAGCAACAATACAAATGAATCGCAGAAACCCCACACTGTGCTGAGCACCTACCACCTGACTCCTTTCATAAAAGTTCTAAAACAGGAAAAATTAATCTATAATGGAGAAATTAAAAAAAGCAGCTGCCTGGGGTGATGAGGCTGGAGGCAGGGTCTGAGAAAATTTTCAGGCACAATGTTAATGGTAGCCTTCCATATTTTGATGGGGATGTGGATTTTCACAGATGCATGTTTGCTGAGCCTCAGCTGAAAGTATTCTTACAGTCTGTGCATTCCATTTTACTTCCCCAAAAAAGGGAAAAGAAAAAGTGGAGCTGGTAGGCTCAGAATCTAGACTCCTCCCCCCCACCATCCAGCCTGAACCAAAGGTACTTCAAGCATCCTGCCCTCTCACCCACTGGCCACACCAAACAATGTTGGGGAGCCAGACAAACATATGGGGGCTCAGGGTACAGACCCTGAAACAAAACCTAAAGTGCCTGAAGGTGGTGTAAGTAACCCACAGGAAGGAGTAAGTAGTCCCTTGACCTCTAGACGGGTACACCTCCATGATACTTTTTAAAAAAATTTGGCAGAGTACATATACAATTTACCTTTTTAACCACTTTTAAGCATACAGTTTGTGACTTCCCTGGAAGCTCAGCAGTAAAGAACCTGCCTGCCAATGCAGCAGATGCTAGTTTAACCCCTGGGTTGGGAAGATCCCCTGGAGAAGGAAATGGTATCCTTGCCTGGAGAATCCCATAAGCAGAGGAGCCAGGCAGACTACAGTCCATGGGGTTGAAAAAGAGACAAATATGACTTGGTGACTAAACAACAACATCAACGAAGTGTACAATGCAGTGGCATTAAGTATACTGATACTGCCCTGCAACCATTACCACCATCCATCTCCAGAACTTTTTCATCTTCCCAAACTGAAACTCTATACCTCTTAAAAAAACAGGTCCCCTTTCTCCTCTCCCTCAGTGCCAGGCATCTACCATCCACCTCTTGTCTCAATAAACGTGACTCTTCTAGGCACCTCACCAAGTGCAATTAAGGCAGTATTTGTCCTATGTGCCTGGCTTATTTCACTGAGCACAATGTTTTCAAGATTCATCCATGTTCTAACAAGTGTCAGAACTTCGTTCCTTTTTAAGGTTAATGTCTCATTTGATATTATTTCATTTGCTGACAAAGGTTCATATAATCAAAGCTATGGTTTTTTCCAGTAGTCATGTACAGACGTGAGAGGTAGACCATAAAAAAGGCTGAGTGCCAAAGAACGGATGTTTTCGAACTGTGGTGCTGGAGAAGACTCTTGAGAGTTCCTTGACAGCAAGGAGATCAAACCAGTTAATGCTAAGGGAAATCAACCCTGAATATTCACTGGAAGGACTGATACTGAAGCTGAAGCTCCAATACCTTGGCCATCTGATGCAAAGAGCAGACACGTTAGAAAACACTCCGATGTTGGGAAAGATTGAGGACAGGAGGAGAAGGGGGCGACAGAGGATGAGGTGGCTGGATGGCATCACCAATTCAATGGACATGAGTTTGAGCAAACTCTGGGAGATAGTGAAGGACAGGGACGCCTGGTATGCTGCAGTCCATGGTGTCACAAAGAGTTGGACACGACTGAGTGACTGAACAACAACTCCTTTGATGCTAATGCCAAGTTTTGTTTATCTGTTCATCTGTCAGTGGACACTTGGGTTGTTTCCAGCTTTTGCGTACTGTGAATAATGCTGCTATGAATACGGGTGTCCAGATATCTTTTAGAGTCCCTGCTTTTTACTTCTTTTAGGTACACGCCCAGAAGGAGGATTGCTAGATCATATGGTAAATCTATTTTTATTTTTTGAGGAACCACTGTATTATATTCCATAGTGGCTGTACCATTTTATACTCCCACCTGCAGTACACAAAAGCCACATCTTGGCCCCAACATGTGTTACTTTCTGGGTTAATTTTTGGCAGTGGGGTGGAGGGTGTGGGGAGGGGAATGATAGCCCTTCTAATCAAGGTAAGGTAACATTCTTAATACCTTTTAAAAAAGAAGAAATTCTAGGCTCCTTTCCCATAGGAAAATAAAGATGGCTTATTTACAACATAATTTCCCAGCAGGTCCAGAGGCTCAAAGTTGGGAACTGAGGCAGAGAAGAAGGCCCAGGGGATAAAAGAGGGGCATATCCTCAAACTGCCAGACTCTGAGGAGTCCCCTGCAAGTGTGCACACAAGGCTTGGCCAACATTTATTTAATGCAAATGTGTGTATAATTTCTAGTTGTTAGAAACCAAAGCAAGTTCTTTACGTTTAAGTGTTAAAGTTAATAAACAGAAAATATAAAAGAAACAATTTCCATTTGGAAAAGTCTTTATTCAGGTTTAATGGCTTCAGAAACACTCCCCCAAATGGGAATAAAACTGCAGTAAATTCTGTCCTTCCTATTTTAACTCCAAAATTATACAAAAATATACATTCTGAGCACTGAAACCCCAATTCTTAGGAAATACATATTTATGCAAATTAAGCAATAAAACATACTTAAGTCAATATAAAATGTTATACTTAAAAATCTCTTGACATTTTAGGAACTAGGCCAGATTTAAATATCCTCAGAATTCCAGAGATACTAGAAATTATCAAATTTCTCAATTCTATATTTTGAGTAAATAAAATAGCCCAACACAAGGAATATTTTAACCTGTATTCTAACTGAATTTAGTTGGAAATTTAGAAGTTTAAGATCAATCACAAACGCAGGAACAGTGAGTTCAGTTTTCACAAAGCATGAAGAAAATGACACTAGAGACTGCCACACTGCTTTCAAGGGGGACCCCAAACTCATCCCCATCCAGGGCCCCATGTTCTTTAGGAATTTACAAATGAAACATCAAGACCATGGTGTGGGCAGGAAGGGACTTCATTTTAGCTGCTGGTAAACTGACTATAATGCTTTTTCTCTGACTTGACTGTAAGGAGTATTTGGCCCTTAGAAGGGCAATTCTCTTTATCCTTATTTAGCAGAGCTGTGATTCTAACAGCTTCATGTGTCCCCAGAGTAGCCAAAAGTACAAAGAAGAGTCAGGGGCATTTCTGTCCTCTGGGTTAAAATGAATTCTAACAGATATAAGGTCACTGGCCACAGCAAAGAGGTTCAAGTTCATAGTGTGGCTTTGCCAGATGCCCAACAGAATGAAAGCAGAAGAGGACAGGTTGGGGCCTCTAGAGATTAGTGCTGCTGGAAAGAGAGACAGCAGGATGGTGGCTGAGACCAGGCTTCCTCGTGCTGATACCTGAAGCCTCAGGGTGTTCACAAACTCACCGTCTAACACAGGCACCACAGACGATACCAGCACAAAGCAAAGCATGCAAGAGAAAAACTTTGTTTCTACTTACACATCTGACCCAGGAGTATGAAAGACAAATGATGTAGCTATATTGCATGGAACCAAATTCAGGCAGCATCCTAAGAGGGTAACTGCAAATGAGACAGAGGTGGGAATATATGGATGAGTAAGAACCTTCTTGAATCATGAGATGCTGGCAAGAGAATGAAGTGAGATCACTGCACAGTGTGAGTAGGCCTTGTTGGTACAGGGTACAGACTAGTCCTTGGAGGGTGGAACCTCCGCCCAGAGTTTCACACCTTGATGCAGGCACCCGTAAGAGAAAAAACACAAAATATTACACAAGGTCCGCCATCATGTTCACCTGCCAGGAAAAGATAACTGTCTGACACGAAATAAAACAACTGCTCCAGAGTTTTGACATTCCTCTACACCTTCTGATGGTTTTACCTTGAATGAAAATGAGCAAGGTTCAAAGTATAGAAAAAAACAAGGAAAAATCTATGGCTGCCAGATGAAAAACAGACATCTGGTTAAAAATGAATTTCAGATAAACAATAAATGTTTTTAATAAGTTTGCAGTATTTGGGATAAAATAGGCAGCTTATCTTTCTATTTGCTATATCTGGTGAGTAAAAAGGAAGTATAAACTTGTTTGCTCTTCCTGAAACCCTCTCTACTGGTTACCAAATACAATGGTCAAGCAACATGGAACAAGACAAAAATGTCACTGGTTTTAACTGCAAACAGTAAGCCAGAGGCAGCCACAGCTGGATATGTTGGACAGGAAATGCAATTACTGTTTCATTATTTTTTTTAATTATAGCTTCCTCTTTGTTCTCCAAAACTGCCCTATTTTTGGATCTAGATTTAAATATTTAATTATTATATATATGTATATATATATATGGATTGAGATGACCAACTCAACACTTCCCTCATGATTGCACTACTGCAAAACCAAAAAAAAAAAAAATCAAAAAACTTTTTTTTTCCACCCACTTTGAGTCGTGACAAAATATTAAACGGAAAATAAGTTCTATGTATAAATTCCGTTTGAGGTTTCCACCATAAACCACGACTTTACAAATTTATGAGATTACGTCTTGACACCATGTCTACGACAGAAAGTGATAAGAGAGACCTTGTCTCTTGGATCTTCTCCAATGAACATATTGAATTAGTAAAAAGTCAAGAAGACTTCATAAAACAAAAAGAAAGGGTGTGAAAAGTACTTAAATTTGGTGAAATTTAACTCTTATGGATTTTTTATAAACGTTACTTTACAATTCGAGTACTAAAGAAAGTATTTCTCCGAATGATTCTTGTGACACTTGACTAAAATACTCCGGTCGTGTTGGTATTATGGTCTTGGACAGTTTCTGTAGTGTTTTCTTTATGGGTGTCGGGAGTAAGGGAGTAGTTGTCCCTGGTACACCCGAAGGGTAAATTCTCAGTGTACCAGTATATTTGACGGAGTCTTTTTGTAAACTGTTTTAGGTTGTATGTGTGTACTATTTTATGAGTCGTTGATCCTTAAGTTCCCTAGAAAGAGTGTGACTAATTCCCGTAGTCCTTGTTCTTTCCGACAGATGAGAGTGGTAACGATGAGTTGTGTTGTAGTCAAAATCGTTCATCTTATTCCACACTTTTCTTTTCTTTTCCGTATATAATTGTCCAACTTTTTCTTTATTACAAGAAATGTCTATTACTGTATCGGGTGTTTCTTTTAGGATTCCTTAGATATCTTTTGGAGGATCTTGAGTTACTTAAGTCATTCCAGTGTACTATTCTCTAGGTATAAGTTTTCAGATGCATGATCGTTTCGTATACACTTTTCACCTTTTTCTGCTATACTAAATATTAGTAAGTCTATTTTAATTCACGAATCCGCAGTTGACTTGTTTTGTACATACCCTGTGTATAACTTTAGACACTTTACTACTTTTTTTAGTTTCTTCTAGTTTTATTTACCTCTCTGTTTGGTAGAAGTACCCAATCTTCCGAGTTGCGTCATTTCTACAGTCAAGATAGGTTTAAGGATGACCTTTAGGGTCGTTCGACAAAACAAAACAAAAAATAAAATCCAGTCAAGACAAGTCAGCGAGTCGTGTCTGGCTCTTTGCGACCCCATGAATCGCAGCACGCCAGGCCTCCCTGTCCATCACCAACTCCCAGAGTTCACTCAGACTCATGTCCATCGAGTCAGTGATGCCATCAAGCCATCTCATCCTCTGTCGTCCCCTTCTCCTCCTGCCCCCAATCCCTCCCAGCATCAGAGTCTTCTCCAATGAGACAACTCTTCGCATGAGGTGGCCAAAGTACTGGAGTTGCAGCTTTAGTATCATTCCTTCCAAAGAAATCCCAGGGCTGATCTTCAGAATGGACTGGTTGGATCTCCTTGCAGTCCAAGGGACTCTCAAGAGTCTTCTCCAACACCACAGTTCAAAAGCATCAATTCTTCAGCTCTTAATTGGATCCTAATTACTTTACAATATTGTGGTTGTTTTTGCCCTACATTCACATGAATCAGCCATGGGTGTACATGTGTTCCCCATCCTGACCCTTCCTCCCACCTCCCTCCCCATCCTATCCCTCAGGGTCATCCCCGTGCACCAGATCTGAGCACCCTGTCTCATGCATCAAAGCTGGACTGGCGATCTATTTCACATATAATATACATGTTTCAATGCTATTCTCTCAAATCATCCAAGCTGTTTTTAATGGACATAAACATGATTATTCTAAAATGTTTATGGAAAAGCAAAGGGACTGGAACAGCTAAAATAATTTTGAAAAAGAATGGGATGTGAGACATCACTGTACTTGAGACTAGAGATTACCATAATGCTGCAATAATTGAAGCAGTGAAATGTTAGCAAGAGGCAGACAAGTAGATCAGTGAGCAGAAGTAAAAACAAAACAGAAACAGACCCACACAAGAACAGCCAACTGATTCTGACAACAGTGAAAAAACAATTCAGTGGAGGAAGGCTCATCTTTTCGATCAGGAGTGCTGGACCGGCTGGACATGCACAAGCAGAACACCGAAATCCCATCAAGACATCACACCTGAACAAATCAGCTCAAACGGATCAAACATACAAATGGAAAATGTAACACTGTAAAATTTTAGAAGAATCAGAGGAAATCTTCAGGAGCTAGCCTAGGTGAAAAGTTCTTAGATGTTATATCAATAGCTAAAAAGAATACACTGGACTTCAAAATTAGAAAACAGAAACAGAGACAACACTTTTTGATTGGCAGAAGACGCTCTAGCAGAGCTCCAGTATCACTACCTCAGCCAACCAGCACATCCCCCAGAGTCATACCAGGCCCTGGTCCCACCTGCACACCGGCCTCTGTCTCACACCTGTCCATCACACACCACTGACCAGATGCCAAAGCCAGGCCTCTCTCTACCTCCATCACATAAGCCGAAACTGCCCTCAACTGTCTCAAGGACCCACAGGGCTGCAAGACCTCAGTGATTCCAAGGACCACCCCACCCTGTTCCTCGGTGATCCTAAGGACCCTCCCCTGATTCAGAGAGCCCCCACCATCCTAACTGATCTCTAGGATCCTCTCTTAGAATCAAACTCCCAAATCCTTCACAACCCATTTAACAGTCAGAGAGACCTTTGTCAGATTCACTTCTGATCAGGACCCAGACAGGATCCTTTGAGATCGCACAACACCAGAGCAGATCTCATGGATCAAGTGATCCCACACTTGATCTGGGAGCTGCACAATGCTGGGTGTGCGGTCCTCCCAGCAGGTGTCCATGTCCAAGGCACGGCTGGCGGGCACTCAGGCCCCCTCCAGCTTGAGCATGGCTTTAAGCACAATGTAGAAGCCAGCCGCACCTCCTCCCCTCCTGCCCCTGGTTAGCACGGTGACCATGCTGCTCCCCATGGTGGGCGGAAGCTGGTCTGGGCACTGGATGTCCCCCCCGGGCAGTGACAGCCACTCGGCAGTGGCCGCTTTGGTGAGCAGGCCCTCCCTTTCACGTGCCGTTCCTTCTGCCATCGCTGGTAGCCGGTCTGCTAGCACATAGAGGGTTCCTGGACCAAAGAACATAGTGACCGACAGGATGAGGGTTCAGAGGGATTTCACCTCGAACTCTGAAGGGAACACACCATCGTCTGAGGCTCTGAAACAGTGGAGTCAAACATGACCCCCAAAACATCCCATTCCTGAAGGCGGCGCTGGCCTCTGCTCAGCACAGGCACGGGGCACATCAGCGGTGCTGACAGCCCTCATAGATGCCATGGGCCAGGGGAACTCACCATCACCAGTCACCACGATGGTATTCCAAAGCGGTGAGCACATGTGAATTTGAAACTGAGGGTAAAGGCTGGAGGAAAAGGCCAAGGAAGACGCTCCAGCCTCCCTACGTCTCCACAGCTCTGGCCACTGCCAGCTGGTTTCCTGCCACCAGAGCGAAAGCTGGTACGTCTCCTGCAGAATTCCTGGGAGGAACAAGAGCGTCCACATCCCTCATAAAACCCGACTTGGGATCACCTACTGTGATACGTAAACTCTTACATCAGGGCTGGAATCCTTACACGCTAAATTGCTTCTCTGGGAGTGATATGATTTGTATCACTTACACAGATAAAAAATGATAAGTGACACAGGAAGCTGTTTTATTTACTTAAAAAGAAACAATTTAGGGGTTATTTTGTTGTTTATATTTATAGCTCTTTAACTTGGTCTGGACTGACCTAAACAATTTACACAAAATGAAAGTCTCTTTTGATAATAAAACCAATTAATTTTAACTGATATTCCCCATTGAAGATTTCAAGGTACGGGTGGCAGTTTCTGAAATAATTTTATAGAATATTAGAAAGTCACAGCACAAAGCTCACCCTGCAAACAATAAAAATCTGTTTTTTATTAGAATCATCAGAGGGAATTTTGGAGGTGATCAAGCTTCCTTTAATGACAGACATACCATGATGTTAACTATACTAATTCTTGGTCTATTTATTTCTTCCTATCATAGACATCAATAATTTTGGAAAATATGCTTTTGAGGTTAACTCTAAGGTTTCAGAAAATACCACACACCAACAAGAAAAGTTAAAATCTACACTACTGCCAAATGTTCTTGAAGATTTAGATTTCACATGACTTGACGGACTACATCCCATTACCTGAATTTTGTAAAATAACTTTTTAGAATTGGTATGAACTAGCACATCAGTGGATACCCAAATGACGGGCCTGTGATGGTTTCACCCTGGTGGGACCACTGGTGCTGTGGCTGGAGAGGTTCACCATCACCTGTGCAAGAAGGAGGTTGCAAAGGCTGCCCTCTGCCAAGACCAAAGGAGCCGGTTGTTCAGACAAATCTGTTAAGAGTCACTGTAAAATAAAGAATCTCCTTTCAATTACCTGCTTGATAAACAGGGGAGGGGGCTGCACTGTAGCCGAATACCACGGGGTTTGTGGCCAGAAGATACAGGCCAGACCCCCTTTTCTTATTAGTCAAGTTGAAACCCTGGGCCAGTACTTAACTTGAACCTTTGTTTCATCATCTGCGATAAGAGGGTAGCCCTGTCTCTGATCCCCAACCTCAGAGGGTGTGGATGTGATGCTGATCGAAGCCTGAGTTAAGTCATGAGGTGCCCAGGACATGACACATGCATGGCGGTTTCCTTAGCCTCAGGGCCATCTGAGACACAGCTCAATATCAGATGCAGCACATGTAACAAGCAGTGACGGCATGGCGGGCCTACTCAGCCTCTGCCCACCCCTGGGGAGTAGGAAGATGTGATTGAGCCCCTTACCCCTCACCCAAAGTGGGTTTATCAGGGCAGGACATGTCCTATTGGTAGATGACATCAGCTGAGCACAGTGAGAAAAAGTTATGTGAGCCACACAACAGACAGTGGGATAGGAACCCCTCATTTAAATGCAGAATCCACCTCTATAAAGACCAGTTCTCCTCTGTCAGCTGAGTATAACTGCTGACTAAAGTGCCTTTGGATCCTTACCTGAACTCATGTCAATCCACTAAGTCCCTTATTGCCACTGGGGTTTATTCTCTCTGCCTGGGAAACTCTAGTCTGGCCTCTACCTGCTGGGGAAGCCAAAGGGTCTCCTAAACTGAAGCTCCGCAGCCCTGTGACCCAGCATCTGCACTCCCAGGTGTGCTCCCAAAAGACATGCAGCCAAATATCCAGCAAAGACATGTTCCAGGAGAGCACCCTGCTCCCAAGATCCTACCCTGCAAACCACCTTGACACCTGTCACCAGGGGATGCCGCCTATTCACACAGCACTGGGAATGAACGAGAGCCAATGAAGCATGGGGACCTACACGGACCCCACAAACACCCCCAGGAGCCGGAGGAAGAGCATGTGCTATGGGATCTCGCAGACAGAAAGTGCAAGAGGCCAGGCAGGTATGCGGCATGAGTCACGGGGACAGCAGTGGCCGGGTGCCGCTGTGATCACGGGGCGTCAGTTTGTGTGCATTTAGGTACCTTTCTGAATGAGGCTGCGCTTGCACAAAAAGCTTCAGGTCGGGGGAGGGGACGGTTCTCTCATCCACTTCCAGGACTTGGTTTTGTCAGGCAGGCAAGAGGACAGATGGTCCTCAGCCAGCAGGGAGGGCATGTCCCCAGGGACCCACTGCACCACCACTCCCCCACCCTCTAAGGCCCGGTTTCAGCAGAGACTGTGCCATGAGGAGGGGTGTGGGGAGCAGGGAGCGAGAGGACTCTCCACAGGCCAGGAATTAAGACCATTTAACCAGATTGCAAGTGCACTGTGTATTCTGACAAGATTCGTGACTCTCTCCAAATTTACAGTGACTCACCTGTGGTCTCGTCAAAACTGTGACAAAACCCTGACCTACTTAGTGCTGGGAAAGCGCCTGGAAATGACATCGCCACTTCTCTATTTAAAGCATGTCTCTCCTGACTGAAGCAAGAGCAGAATAGAAGAAAACCCCCAATTCATCACAATCTGAAAGATGGATTTACCTTTAACACCTGCCCCCGAAGATCCCAAAGGATAATGCAACGTGCACTGCAATGAATGCCACTGGTACCCACAGGAGAGGGCTGAGATGCTGCCAGGTGCGTGACCAACCTCACACCTCAGTTGTGCAGTCCTCACTCAACAAGGGAAATGAGTAAAGGAAGGCCAACCGGGCCTGGCCGCCCTGCTCTGTCCACCCTCCCCAGGATCACCCTCCCGACAGCTCTAGAAAAATGCCCTGGACACATGGAAGCCAATTTCACCCATCTCCTGGGAGATTTCTCTTGGAAGCGTCCATCTTCCATGTGACAAGAATTTTTAAAATGGTTTCCTCGAAAATAAAAATTATAACTGAGCCTTCATTAATCTGGTCTCTTTAAAACACGTTCTGACAGTAATTTTTTCCACCAGTTCTGTTTCCAGCTCTTCTCTTAAAAATTTATAACTCGAAAATCAAATGCCTTATGATATCACTTGTACGTGGAATCTAAAATATATGATAAAGTGAACTTACCTGTGAAATAGAAAGAGACTCACAGACATAGAAAACAAATCTATGGTTACCAAAGGAGGAGGGGAGGGAGGGACAAATTAGGGGTTTGGGATTAACTGATACATACTATTATATATAAGACATATAAACAAGGTCTTACCATTCATTCAACATGCTGTAACAAACCATATTGGAAAAGAACATGAAAAAAGATTCACAACTTAAAATGAAAGTGGGTACCACGTCCACTTGATAGGCTCACGGCAGGCGACGGCCACGTTTCCTGCAAACATCTGCAGCAGCATCACAGATGAGCCCTCGCTGGGCTCAGTGACAATGCACAAACCCTGGCCGTGTCACAGTAATCCTTTTTGGCCTGTTTATTTATTTATTTCTGTCCTGTGACTCAAACAAAATAGTTTAAGGACTAGCAGGGCCGGTCTGTTACATACAATGTGCAGTCCAGGAACCACCTCCATTCCATGCAGGGTGAGCTCTGAGCTTACACCAAAATACTTTTGACCACCTAGGATGCCCTGAAGTCACAGAGGCCCAGCTAACATGTGGCCTGTGTGAGGACTGCCCAGAGAGTGTAACACACCCCCGAGCTTTCAAATGAAATTTCCTCTGCAAAGTCCAGCAAACTCTCCAAGGACATGCTCATGGGAAATCTAAAAACAGGGAGGACAATGACCCCTCATCCCCTGTTCATCATCTGGAAACATCTTTTCACAATTTCCCAGAGAACCTGAGCTCTCCTCTCTCTTGGACCCTGGGCCATGCCGATGGGGAAAATCATCCCTCCGTTGCCTCCTCCACGGCCTCTCCTTCTCCCCTGCAGGCAGAGGCTGCTCTAGTGGCCCAGGCACCCACACACCGTGGCACAAAAGGCAACGGAAAACAAAACTAAGACTCACAAGCAGTTCCACAGCTGCATCTGCCTGTCTCCCTGGTCCTGACACACGGCCCAAGGGCACTCAGAATGTCTTATTCCACAGACCACAGAGGGCCCCCCAAAGGTTAAGAACTCAGAGAGAGGATTTTTAAATAAATAACAAATATTAAATTCCAAATTTAACCCTCCCAACCTTGAACAAAAGGTAAGAGCTAGTAGCAGGTAGACAGGTGGGCCCCATGGAATGAGGCCTGAGGTGAGGCCTGAGGCGAGGCCTGCCCTGCTCCACGGGCACAGCGCTTATATACATCCTGCAGGTGTGCTTGGGCTCTGCTCACCGTCTAGGGCACCCCCACGGCTTCACTGTCCCCGTGAGCCAGCGGCGAGGCCATCACTCACAGAGCAGCACAGAGGGGAGCCAGGAGACACCGCTTCCCCGCAGCAAGCTGGGTGTCCATTCTCCCCTCTGCAGCCGGCAGGAGGCTGCCCCTCCTTGCTGGGTTCCTGAGAGGTACCACAAATACGATGGCTCCTTGCCATCCAAACACCTGCCTATTCCCATCATACTACTTGTTTTACAATAATGATCTTACAAAGCAGGATCCTTGATGTGTTAACCTTCCCCATGGTGAATGGTCCTAGGCATGCCCTCAGCTGCCCTGGATGGCGTTCCCCTGCACCCTGATATCTACACACCTTGGGCCACCCTGGGCCTTGCTCGCAGGGGAGGTGAATAGGAGAGGCCACCAAGTGGCACGAGGCCTGGAGTTCCGTCCGGTTTTTCTCTAGTGCTTGGCCCCAGCTTTCCCAACAGGCAGGTGGACCTGTGTGCCCCAGGACATCAGCCACCTTCTGAATCCTCTGCCCTTGTGAAGCTGGCCACACACTGGTTCTTACCACACAACATACCCCGGGGGCCAGGGGAGCCAGTTGAGCAGGAGAATCGGCCTTGCATCTTTTATAAATCCTGAGACCTCAGGCAAACACCCACTGTGAGGAATGGTGCCCGCCTGGGGGTCCTCGACTGCCCAGTGTTCTCCCCACCAGGTTCCTCTGAGTATCTCGAGAGACACTTCCTCCCTTACTGCACCGCCTTTCTCTCCACACTGATGTGCCAGGACCCCAGGCTCTAACCTGGTCCTACACACAGTGAAGAAGGGCCTGTGGGGGCGGAGAGGCCAGCACTCTGCCTATAGCAAACAGAGGCCAGCAGACCCTTGGGGCACACTGGTGGCTCTCCCCTGGAGGACCTCCTCCTCCTCCCTCCCTCACTCCTTTCCTCCCTCCTCCCTCTACTTATCTCTCCCCCTCCCCTCCTTCCCCTTCTCTACCTTCTTCCCCTCCTCTTCCCCATCTCTCTCCCTGTCCTCGGGTCCCAGAGGTCGTTTGTCGACCCGGGTGTCAGGACCTCCACCTAGGGGTGGGGAGGGTGGGGAGGCAGGTGTCAGCGGCCCAGCCCTGGGAACACGGGATCCAGGCTGCTTCCTCCTGCTCCTCTCTGCTGACGCTCGTTCTACCCTCTGCAGGACTGGGTCTTCAGCCTCCTGCCCCTACAGCCTGCGGCTCTGGTCCACTCTCCCAGAGGCCCATCCACTGCTGGTTGCTGTCCCCCAGCCTCTCTCCAGCTCCTGCCTCCTGGGCCTCTCCTGTCACTTCTAGGTGCCTGAATTCTTCCACATCCCCCAATTCAAATGCCCAAGAATCCCAAGTTCTGGAATCTGAGCCACACAACCTCTCCTGGTGCTGTGTTCCTTCTGCCAGTCCAAGGGCGGCTACTGTTCTGTCTACCACCCCAAACGTCCTTTTGGTGGCTTGTAGAGGAAGGATGTGGAATCGTAAACTCCTTGGATACACTGTTGCTAAGTTCAGAAAGCTGGAATGATGGTGTGTGACAGAGACCAGAGTAAAATTACCTTGGGGGCCCCTGGTCAGGACTGAAAGGAGAGCTCCGGCAGTGGCATCAGGAATAAGAACAGGCTCTCCTGTGTGTGGTGACCCGACACACTGCGCTGGATGACCCATTGTCTGACCTGGAGCACGTGCCGGGCAGGGCTGCCTGCCTAGCCCTCCGGAGCCCACAATTCATGATCATTCACTGACTATAGCATGTTCAGCCCACTCAGTGCCATGTGGCCATGGGGACCTCAGTTTAAGGCTATTCAGTAATGTGGGAAAAGCTCAAGAAATAATGCCAGGTAAAGAGGAAAACAAAACCAGAGGAAACATACTTTGCACATGATTACTTCTTTTCCACTGAGTATTTTTTCCAAAGGCTATTGTTTACTTTTAGGAGGAAGAAAATGTTTAGACAAAATGTCTGCTGAATGAATGAAATGACACAAAGTCAAGGGCAGCATAATTTTGCAAAAAATTAAATGCCGAGACAGTTAATAAAATGTCCCACCACTCCTGGACTGTGGGGGACCCCACAGAGTCCTCCCTGCCCTTCTCCTAAACTATAATGAGGAAGATGGATGCCCAGTAGGTCTGCCATCCCTTTGGGTGGACCAGGTTGCACTGAATGAGCCCTGTGTGTCAGAGCAGCAGCAGTGGTCAGACTGCAGAGGAAGTTCAAGATATAATAGGAACACCTGGGGATATTTTATATAAAAGCACAACTGATTCAAACCTTCCAGGAGCAAATACAGTCACCCCTCAGTATCCATGGGAGGTTGGTTCCAGGGCCCCAAAATCCACAGATGCTCAAGTCCCTTATGTAAAATGGTATCATATTTGCATATACCTCACTGTACATCCTTCCTTACACTTTAAATCACCCTTTGATTACTTATAATGCTTATTACAATGTAAATGCTATGTAAATACCTGCAAAAGTACAGTTAATTCAAGTTTTGCTTTCTGGAACTTTATGGAATAGTTTTTAGAACGTCATTGATTGTGGTGGATTGAATGCATGCATGCAGGACCCATGGATACAGAGGGCCGACTGTAGAGGTGACTGAAGCCTTGTACTCCTGAGACAATGCTACCTGGTTCCCTACGTGCAGGAGAATAGCGTCCAGAGCAGGAGAGCAGTGCGCACTAGCACACCACAAAGCAGACGATGGAAATGAATGAAGGGTGTGGGAGCACGTCAGAGCACGACAGGAGCTCTCCTCCACTGAGTACAACTATCCGTGGTCCCACCCTTTATGACCAGAAGAAGGTGCTCTTTGTGAAGACCCAGGCCACAGTGACGTGGTAATGAGTACTACACTCCCGGGAAGCAACAAAGTTACCTCAGTGTGCACAGGTTCAGGGGGGCAGGTGGGTATTGCAAGGCTTTACAGGGGGCACTAAGGGTACAAGGACTTGCAACACAGTTAAGTGTTCCCTTCTTTTGGAAATCTAAAGAGCTTTTCCAATGTCAAGGCCTGGTCACCATAAGAAGGTATCCCATGGGTAAGGTGCACCAACACGCAAAGAGTTGCAGCCCGCCCATCGTGCTCCTGGGAGAGCACACACCCTGTGACGCAGAGCAGGGCTCCCAGGTGCCATGAGTGGGGAAACCATAAAGGTGTCATGGGAGACGCAGGGGTTGGCACTGGAAGGGCTCTGCATTCAGGGAAGGTGGGGGGAGCCAGCAGCCAAGATGTGGCAAGAGATCAATGAACCGTGGTGTAGCCGGGGCGAGGGGGCGGGCTGGACCAGTCTGCTTAGAGGGAGTGTCTAAGCTTGAACTTTCAAGTAAGTGGTTCCCTGCTGCTGCTGCTAAGTCGCGTCAGTCATGTCCAACTCTGTGCGTCCTCATAGACGGAAGCCTACCAGGCTCCTCTGTCCCTGGGATTCTCCAGGCAAGAACACTGGAGTGGGTTGCCATTTCCTTCTCCAATGCATGAAAGTGAAAAGTGAAAGTGAAGTCGCTCAGTCGTGTCCGACTTTTAGCGACTCCATGAACTGCAGCCTACGAGACTCCTCCGTCCATGGGATCTCCCAGGCAAGAGTACTGGAGTGGGGTCCCACTGCCCTAGCTGTAGGCAATACTCTAAAATGCTTGTGCTCTTCTTCAAGTTTTCTACAGCTGAAACCTCAGACAGCATCCACATAACAGGCTCAAGAATATTCCAGCAGAGAGTGTACGGACTGCCTTCCTCCTTTCCCTGCACTGACTCGGCACTCATTCCTGGGGTATCTTGTGCTCTTCTACATCCAATGCTTTGCATTTAAATTTGTTGATTCGATAAAAAGAAGCAAGCAAGCCTCCGGAAATTGCAGTATGCTTAGCTGGGAAGGGCCTGCCAGTCCTTTGTCTCTTTATAGCCAACAGAGCCTCCTACCACCACAGGGCACTGTCAGGAAACCGCTCATCAAGGCATTCCCAGGCCTTGGCACACAAACATACGTACTCACCACTGCCCTGTTGTTTAGCAGCTCTACTCCCCAAGTTGCTCGCAACTTCAGAGTTGGCCACCCTTTCAACAGGCACACAGGATCTGTGTCTTGAGGCCAGTTCAGTCCTGACCTCCCACTGACTGCATCCTTGCCACAGACACGGCACTGCCACAGCCTTGCCTGCAGGCCGCATGACAAACAGAGGAAGGGCAAAGTCTCAGCGGGTGCTCACCGCAGACAGCCCCCATTTCCAAGACCACCAGCCCAGGGAGCTGACACGCGAGGTGACCCTGGGCTCACAGCCCCCTGTGGACCTAACAGAAGCAAATACAATCTCACTGGCCAGATGCACCCACCCTGGCACCAAGCAAAGACGAGGCTGTAATCAAGTGAGGAGACACAAGTCTCCTTGGGGAAGCGATTCCCCAAGAACAGGGCCAGCAGGCCCAGCAAACAGTAACCCCAGCTCACCACCATCAAGAATTTCAGATAACAAATCATTACTCAGAGACCATAACATACAGTTTTAAACAACAGATGCAAGTACTTCTTAAAGTGATCAAAACCCTAAGTAAATAATATGATACCTCTTAAAAAGACAAGAATATGGGAAATTAAGAAAATTTATGGAAATGAATAACACAATCACAGAAACTTAAAACCGAGTGACTGCTCTTTACAGTAGATTTGATGTGGATCGGGTAGAGGGCAGATTAGCCAGGTGGAAGGCAACACCGAGGAAAGTGTCCAGAATGCACTGCAGGGGGCTAAAACGAAGGCGTATTGCAAGGGAACTGCTGAAAAATCAGGATAACAGAACACATGTGCACGCTCAGTCGCTCAGCCATGTCCAGCTTTTTTATGACCTGCATGTAGCCTGCCATGCTCCTCTGTCCATGCAATTTTCCAGGCAAGAATACTGGAGTGGGTTGCTCTTTCCTACTCCAGGGGATCTTCCCAATCCAGATCCTTGTCTCCTACATCTCCTGCACTGGCAGGTGGATTCATTACCACTGTGCCACGTGGGAAGGCCACAGACTAATAAATGACAAACTGGGAGAGGAAGGAAGAGAGGGAAGTGGTAACAGGCAATCTTTGAAGAGCTAAAAGCTGATGTCACAGAACTGATCCCAGCATGAATCATGTCCGGGGGAGGCCCAGAGGAGCGGGCAGGAGGAAGTTCATTCTCTCAACATCCCAGGTGTCCAAAGAAGCTTCAGGAAGGCTATAAGGCTACGTTCTCTGAGTCTCACACATTCCGGTTGTACAGGGAACTCAAGGACATGGTCTTTCTCAAATACCAGGTACATTCTGTCCTTCCACCACATCGGCAACAGCACAGTGATCATTTCACCTGAGTCTCGGGTGCTGCTGACCATCTGTCTAGAGGGAGGCCAGGCTTGACCCGGCAGGCCTCTCTGAAGCCATGGCCCTCCAGTCACTCACCCCATACAACCCTATGGACCCTACAAAATGGAAGGCAGGCAAAAAAAAAAAAAATTAGAGATTCTAGTTTACTATCTTTTTACTTTTTATCAGTTTACTACCTTTACTGCACAGTGGATTTCTCTCCCAGTAACTGAAGAGAGACAGCGTGGGCACTCTCCTCCTTGTACACTGATTGGCTGGCAAACTAGTTTGTCACCCCAGGGATGACAAACTAGAGGGGCTGTGTGTGCATAGGACAGCCCAAAATGGGTCTGGCTGAAGCAAAATCCTCATGAATTCTCATTCCTCAGAATTTAGGGATTCCTACCTTTACGTTGCCATGGGTTTTGAATGACAGAGAAACACTGCACGACTGAAGCCTGCTAACATATAACTATCTAAAATTCAATATTTAAAACAAATGAATCTTAGATCGCTACAACGAAGCTGTTCCAAACATATCTGGGGCCAACAGATCTGCACACACAAAGAGCCTGGAAAAGAATGAAAGACGTTCATAAGCTTCAACTCAACTCAACAAAGTAAGTACACACTTCCTGGGTGTCAAGGACCAGGTCTAGCCTTTGTGAAGGCAGCCTGTGCTTTGTAAGACAGACAAATGGCGTCTCCAGGCACTCCATTTGGCTTAATGGCCAAATGAGGCTGAACCGTGACACCTGCCTCACAGGATGGCTGTGAGATTTAAACCAGATAATGTCAGAAAAACACACGGCAATCACTGGAAGCTATTCTACTGCTTAGGGATTACAGCATTAATTTAATATTCATTAGTGATTAAAGCAGCAAGTGTTCATTCAGGCTTTATTGATTAACACACAAAAAGCCACACAGATTTCAGAGGCACAGGAAGTGAGTCCAAGACTGCTGGGGCATGGCAGGGGCAGGATCTGGCCTCAGAGGTAGGGAAGCCTTGGGTCAGAGGTCTGGTGTAGCACGTATCTGCCACCTTCTTCCAGGCTGCTAGCATGGGAGGTCAAATCTTTTATACAATAGCTTGTCTAATCTAATGGAAGGGCTTTTACACAAAAAGCATTCTGGAGTAAAACAAAAAATCTTCTTGGAAAAGGAATCCCAAAGCCACAAATGCTCAACAATGCCCAGACCCCAAGAGAAATGGCGACCCATTTCTCTCTCTCAAAGCACAAGGAGCTCCCCAAAGATGATGAGTAAAATCCCTCAGCATCTACACCTGCACCCACCAGAAAGCAGTTTCCAGTGAATGGTTTACTCCTCCACACTTTCTCTGAAAGCCCTCAAAACAATGAAAAGGGAGACAGAGAATTAGAAAGAGAAATATATTCCACTTTTGACGAATCAAGAAAACAGACATGAGCTGAGTGCACAAATCCCTGGGTGGAGCAGACCAATGGAATCAGGAAGAGACACAGCAAGCCAGTGCCCCACTCCTGACCCCTGGGGAGATAAAGACCTTGCCATGGATGGCAGTTTGCAAAGGATCACGTGGGCGCAGAACCACTGAGTAGACTGTGGCCTGTGGATTCGGCCTCGTATAGAGGCAGAGGCAGGTAGCAAATACATGACACTGAGGCCTGCTAGGAGCAACACCCAATTTATTCATGAAGAACTGGGGAACACAGCTCCTAACTGGGCAAAAGAAATACAACTTGAAGAGTGTACTCTTGCATTCCAGACTATAAACTTGAAATGAAGTGCAACCCTACCCTATTCTTCAAAAATGCACTGACTAAAGTCACAAAGTAACCAACTCGGGAATCAGGCTTAGAAACCAGATGGAGGAGGAGGGTAAGCATTTGTAGGCCCAGAGGAAAGCCTCCTAAGGAAAGAGGTAAAGAACTTTTTTAGTAACATACTCCCCTACAGTATCTGTGAGTTTCCTGTTACTGCTGAAACAAATCACAAGAAATCTACAAATCTGGTGACTTAAAACAAGAGCAACATATCATCCTACAGTTCTAGAGATCAGGCGTCTGAAATGGGTCTCACTGGGCTAAAGCCAAGGTATTGCAGGACAGTGCTCCTTCTGGAGGCTCCAGGGGAGAAGGTGCCCTGCCTTGCACAGTGTCCGGGGCTGCTCCCATTCCTTGGCTGGTGTTCCCCTTCCAGAAACTGCAACCCTGACCTCTGAGTCC
Source organism: Cephalophus harveyi (assembly GCA_006410635.1). Taxonomy (NCBI): domain Eukaryota; kingdom Metazoa; phylum Chordata; class Mammalia; order Artiodactyla; family Bovidae; genus Cephalophus; species Cephalophus harveyi. The sequence goes on along the minus strand of SJYT01027502.1, from coordinate 220,324 downwards.
ATCTTCAGGTCTGCTCTGACTTTGATCCTCCTGCCTCTTTTGGGGTTACTCAGGTTCACCTGGAAAAATCAGGCCAATCTCCCCAACTCAAGATTCTTAATTTAATCACATCTGCAAAGTCTCCTTTTCCAAATAAATGAACATATTCCCAGGTTCTGGAGGTTGGGACATGAACGTCATTGGGTGGTCATGACTCCAGCCACTGCAGGAAGCCCTGTTTTCCTTGCTGTATCCAGTCTGGAGGCCACACACATGCATTGGATCATGGCTTCCTGTGGCCAACAACATCAGGACTGGTCTTTCTTGTGCTGACGCCTCTCTGGTCCTCCATCTTCCCCTTTCACGTACCCTCTGACTACACTGGGCCCACTTAGGATAACCCAGGATAATCCCACTACTTTGAAGTCAGACAGTTAGCAACCTTCACTCCATATTCAATTTTACTTTTCCAATTCCAATTCTCCCAAAATATTTATTCACAGATTCTGGAGACTGGGATATTGATATCTTTGAGGGGCCTTTATCCTGCCGACTGTACTCTCCTAAAAAGATTTTTAAAAATCAAAGAAGAAATTATTAACCAACAGAAAGACAAGATCTTGGGAAAGAAATGGAGAAAAAGAAAATAAATGGGGTAGGAATGATGAGCACATTGGAAACCATTAAAAAATAGAATAAACACAAGCAACCAAGCAAAGACACAAGCAAATGAAATGGCAAAGTATGTGAAATACTGAGTTTCTCAAAGAAATGACATATATAAGACACAGAAGAAACACTACACTGACAAAGTGACTTGTCTCTGTCAGATGATGGGATATACTGTGCGTAGTTTTTTTAAAAAAGTGATACAGAAAGATGAACATAAAGAAATAGCCTGGAGAAGTTAATCAAAAGAATCATATGAACATCCAGGCAGAAGACAGGCTGAACTCAAATATCTTAACAATAATCCTCAATGCTAAAAGACAGAAATATTTCTATAAAGTTTTAAAGGGAAGGTGGGACTCAAGAGTTTTATACTCATGCGAGAGGTATTTTAGAGTTTGCAAAAATTCTCCACTGAAGGTCATGAGCCATTTAAGAAGAGAGTGGGGGATCACAATCCACAAACTCTACAATGAACTCCAACTGAAAGAGGAATTGAAAGAAAGGCCCTGACAATTCCTCTACAATTACTAATAAAGGACCAGTACTGAGTGATCCTGGAATCCATCTAAACACAGCACAAAGACCAAGTAACCGGAAACTGAGGTTACCCACGAGAGGGCAAATAGTATGTGTCTAGACCACGGAAGGAATGGAAACATGAATAATGAGACAGGAGGAACAGGAGGGTGAAGAAAGAAGGCGGGGCACACACTTCAGTCAGCTTTCAGAGCAGAGCTGAGCTGACCACTCATGGCAGCTGGCAAACACATTTCAGAGTTTTCCCCTAACTTACAGGGGCTGAATGGAGACTACAGCTTCTCCCTAATTAATTCTTCTTTCTGAGTACCCGCCTAACCCACATGGCAGGGCGTGAATAGAGTGGCACGCCTTCCTGCTCAAGGGCCAGCCCAGGTACCTCGCTGGGTTGTTGTGAGCACCACAGAGGCTGGTGGACAGGTGCTGGTGTCAAGATCAGAGAGAGATCACCCTGGAAACAGAAGAGAGAAGCCCTGTGATGGGCTGGCCACTGCGTACTCCAGGACTACGGCGTTACTACAGGCTGGCCCACCAGCCCTGGAAGGGACATGCTGGGAACTCCAAGATGGAAGACACTGAGCTTAAATTCAGCAAATGCGTCATTATTAAATTAAATTTAGATGAGTACATTTTATATAGACCAAAAGACTAAAAATGCAATAATCTCCAACATGATTAAGTGAGAAAAAAGGAAACTAGAGAAAAATGGACACTATATGCTCCCATGTGTTTAAATATGAAAATACATACATACTTGAGCATCTACAGAATTTTTTCAGAAAGATACACAGGAGCAATTAACAGTGCCTGTGGAGAGAGGGATTGAGCCTGGCATAAGAAAGTGACTCACATTTTACTATATACTCTTGTTTTGTTTGAATTCTGTTAGCTTGTGTAAATACTGGCCTTCTCATTTTTTAACCAAATTGAATAAGCAAAGGAGAAAGGGTAAAAACTAGTATGCTTTCTATTTCCATGGAATAATACCTGTTCTCCCACCTTTCTGTAGGGCTGGGGACAGGATGTGGCAAGATCTCTATTAGTTTTGTTTTCTAGATTTCAGTATTTTGTATGGATGTGTTTTACAAACAGTTTCTCCAAGACAAATGGTTTATGCTCAAAACACCAAGAGCAAAGTGCAGTCAAATAGGTTCCCCCGGATGTCAACTAAATTATTAATAATCCATTGAAAAATGAATGTCGATGACGCACACCGGACAAAGGTTTGAAGGATCCTCCAGTTTGTTCCCTGGAAAGGGAAATGCAAAGTGAATGCTTATGAATGTCCAAAGGGTCCAGACCACCCTGTCCTACTCCAGGTTGTTCTGTGTCCTGGAGCATCCCACCAACTCAGGAAGATGGTGCTTGTAGGGCTCACTCTGGAGTTCCCAGAGAATCGCTTCTCCTTTCTGTTTCCAGGGTGATCTCTCTCTGATCTTGACACAAACACCTGTCCACCAGCCTCTGTGGTCCTCACAACAACCCAGCAAGGTACCTGGGCATCCCCTTTTTCCAGATGTGGAAATGGGAATTCAGAGTAATGAGACCCCTCCTCAAGGTCGCCGGGGTCCCCAGTGATGGGATAGGTCTCTTCCCAACTCTGCTGGAAAGGAACGAATGCCCAGTTGGTTAGGACTCCACCCTGAACAGAGAGGAGCTTGGAGAGAAGCTGCAGAGAGCTGACGGATACCCCTGGGTCTGCTGTCACCTGCCAGGATGCGGAGGCTAGGAGACAACCTGTCCCAGCCAGGGATTCACAGCAGGAGACAGCACCATGGAAATGGAACCCAGTGTGCCTGACCCCAAAGTACAGCCTCTCCTACACCCCTGCCCACAGGGGACCCAGGGATGGCGGTGTCCCACCCCCACTGGCCTGGACACTCAGGTTCTGAGTGTCATTTGGATACCCACAACCTCCTCTGTGGACTCTCTGAAAAGCAGAGTATGTTGGGGACAGAGGACCCCATGGGAGTGGCTGGACAGAGCAAGTGCAAAACCATAGGGTGGTCAGAGCAGGGATCTGATCTGGATCCACTCCACTCAGTGCCCTGAGCATCGGGGTACGTCCAGCAGACACTCACCGGCTAGCCAGAGTCAAGTACTTGGAAACACGCAGGGAACTGGGGCAAACACAACCCCTGGGGAGGATGTGGCACAGCACCAGGGAATGGGCATGCAGCCTCATGCCTGCAGGGTCCCACAGAAAAGTCCCACAGCCTGACCACAGCTGAGCTCTGCCTGCGTGCAGCCTTTGGGTCTAACTCTAGCCTGCTGGGCCTGAAGCAGATGCCCAGGGGCCATTCTCCTCTGTGAACCACTAGGAGCCACCTAACACCTTCACGCAAAATTTTATGTGTCTCCAAATGACTTAGGCTATTTCTACATTTCAGGTTTTTATTTCTGCTTCTGAAAAGTAACAATAACAACGTTTTTTTTTTTAAAAAAAAACCCTCAAAACAGTTTCTTACATTTGTGTAAGTGCCTAAGTGTTAGTCGCTTAGTTGTGTCCAACTCTTTGTAACACCATGGACTATAGCCCACCAGGCTCTTCTGTCCATGGAATTTTCCAGTCAAGAAGTGAGTTGCCATTCCCTTCTCCAAGGGACCTTCCCAATCCAGGGATTGAACTTTAGATCTCCTGTACTGCAGGCAGATTCTTTACTGTATGAGCCATAGTCTTAAACAATTTACAAAGTACACTCTCATGTCTAGATGAAGAAACCCAGCCTGGACTTGTGAAGAGCTCTGCCTCCCTTGAGAATGTGCTTGGGTCCAGAGGCCCCCACCCCACTCATCCATCATGGAGGAAGCATGGCTCCCGCCTGGCTGAGCTCCGCTGACATGATGCCTCAGGTGTGACCTCCCCTCCAGCCTAATAGCTGCCCAGTGATCATGCAGTGCCCCATTTCCTTGTGTCACTCATGCTCAGCCCAGGCCAGTACCCAGGACCCTCAGAGGAAGTCTGCTGTTGGCACACCAAGATGTCTATGTCAAAGGTGCTTTCTCGTGCCTTTGCCCACTGGTCCACAGATGCCACCAGGAACCCAGGACAAAATGTCACTGCCAATCTCTTGGGCAACACAAGGAACTGGTGGGAGGAACATGAGGAACCCAGTCCTCCCTGCTGCAGGCTTGGCAGCCCTATGCATTTAGACAGGTTGTTTCATCACGACGGGGAGTGGATGGCCAATACCCTCTCCTGATTGGAAAATGTCTCTGCTTCTTCTCCTCTCTGTTAGGGTTAGTTTAAGGGAAGAATGTACATGTGGGGGCTGGGGGGAAGGGGTCTGTTCTCCAGACTGCTCCAAGTGAAAGGGAAGTCAAAATAGCTCAGTCATGTCCGATTCTTTGTGACCCCATGGATTGTAGCCTGCCAGCCTCCTTTGTCCATGGAATTCTACAGGCCAGAATACTGGAGTAGGTAGCTGTTCCCTTCTCCAGGGGATCTTCCCGACCCAGGAATTGAATCCAGGTCTCCAGCACTGTAGGTGGAGTCTTTACTGTCTGAGCCACCAGAAACACTCTCAAACACTAGACTTTCTAGTGCCCTGGGCATCATCTTACTGCAGAGGTTACTACTTGATCACAAGCCTGTTCTCAGTAATGCCCATCCTCAGGGCCCCACACCTAGCCACACTCAGACTATGGGAAGGGAGGGGAGGACCACCAACCTTCCACCCTCATAAAGGGCTGTTTCACACTAAGGCTAGTGTTGAATCACGAACCTCCACTTTATCATCATGAGTACGGTGGTTCCTTCCTGGACAACTTTTGCAGGCAAGAGAACACCAACAGAGGATAGTGACAGAGAAGTCTTAAAAGAAAAAAAAATCCTAGCATACTTTATCCAGAAAGCATCACTTTCCCACTCAATATCATGGAGACAGACCTGTCCATTATGGTGTCACCGTTCTGTTACGGCAAGTTGGGTAGATCTTATCCTTTTGCCAAACTGAAATAAAAGGGAGGTAGGTAGTAAGGAATCTTGCTCAGGGGCGAGGTTTGGGGGCACCAGCAGCCCCCTAGAGGCTCTCCAGAGCAGGGAGACAAGCCTAGGAGAGAGGTGTGGCAGGAAGCAAGAGGGCAGTGCTGTTCAGGGTCCAGAGAGGGCAGAACATTTGTCAGTATGTGGAGGGAGTCCCAGAGGAAGTACTAACTTTGGGGTCTCACCCACTCCCCAGCCTGAGCCGCATGGATGATGCAGACTGCTGCTTTCTTTAAGGCCTTCTGCACCCCAGACAGGTAAAGGGAGGTGGGGAGGAGGGTTTTTCAAAATCTGGAGTGCAAACTAACACAACATTGTAAGGCAATTATATTCCAATTTTTAAATAAATCAGGAATGCAGTTATTTTCCTAATCAAATAGATGTAGCTAATTTTCCCTAAGACTGCATACAATGTCTGTGACACATATATGGAAAAGATAGAACTATACCTCCGCAGAGAATGACACTCTGCAGTGTGCCACATCATGGTGAATCGGTAAATAATTTGCTGTTTGTTTTTTCTTTGCTCACTGCCAAACTGGGGGGCTCAAGTTTGAAAATGTGTCAAATTTGACATCAGCCGCATTCTCAACTCTAACACTTTTGAACTCATGGGAGCTAAACAATTCTAGAAAGAATAATTAAATTTCTAAGCTTAATTCCCATAGGACTAGTGAATGCATTTCATAAACACGCATGGAGAGCCTGTTCTGAACAGACTGGGGTACAGCCTTCTCCTCGGAGCCTCACAGTCAGAAGGAGGGATGCTGACCACACAGCTCATTTCTAACTATAAATCCTTCTTCAAATGCTCTGTATTCTCCTCAGCATGAGAAACGGATACAAACATTCTTAAGAGACACCTAATTTTCCCTAGCTGTTCTCTCCCAGCAGTGAGTGGGCCTTTCTTTCCCCTGATTAGTCAGCACTAGGAGAGAAGGAGGGGATTTCTGGGCACAGAATATGGACTTGAATGAGGTATCCGAGGTCAAACAGCTACCTGTCTCCACCTCACCTGTGAAACAGGGGACTAGAGAGATGCCCAAGGTGGGGGCCTGGTCCAGAGGCTGGGAGTCTCCCGCAGCAGGCCCGGCCTCGACCTTCAGGAGCCACACACAGACTCTCCTCCATGGCCACGTTTCCCACCTGGACCTCCAGTCACCCCACAGTCTAGTACTGGCAGACCTCCTTTCATTGTTTCGCTTGACTGCACTTCATAGATACTGCATTTTTGTTTTTAACAAACTAAAGGTTTGTGGCAACCCTGTATTGTCAGATGATAGCTTGCATTTTTTTAGCCATAGAGTATTTTTAAATTAAGGGGTATATATACAGACACATATTTAGACATAATGCTATTGTACACTTAATAGACGATAGGATGGTGGGGTGAATGTAACTTTTATATGCACTGGGAACAAAAAAACTTCATGTGTTTTGCTTTACTGTGGTGTTTGCAACCTCCACAGTATCTCCTAATTTAAATGCAGCAGCACAGCAGTCTTCTAACATACCTCTAACTTGAAGTAGTGGAATTTCTTGCCTGTATCACCCCTCCCAAACCCCAGAAGCCTTACGTACCCTATGTGACAATGTCTTTCTGAACACAGGGCCCTCCAGACTGTTCATGGGATAAGTGGAGTTGGGTGGAAGAAACCTTAGGAAATGCTGTCAGTCATGGGCAGTGTGGGAAGATGACCCAGGGGAGACAGAGGTTGCCCACACATGGCAGGCCTGACAAGCCAGAGTCTGCCAGCCACTTTGAACCAGGGGGCCCCGAGGGCCTAGTTCACAGTTGGCACCTCAGACCAGACAGACTCTATAAATGAAATAAGAGACGTGGACATGAAGTGCAACCCATTCCTACAAGTCCAGGCCACAGGCTCCCAAGAGATCCAGTGTGGCCTTTCAATTTGCCTACCAATAATTATGCAGCCACAGTGCCAAGTGAAACAGCCACAGAGCTTTCACATGACCTAGCAAGTGACAGGGCTTACAAAAAAGCCACTTCCTACCACGGGGGCCTGCGCTGTCCCTCAGAAGCTACAGAGACTTCTCTGCCCTGCGTCACATTTAACACCAATGACGAGAGGATGGTCCTTGGTCTCAGAGGCCAGAGACCTGCTGCAAGAACAGCAGCCGACCCTGCCAAGGGGCTCTTCCAGGGTGAGGGGAGCAGTGCAGACACAGAGCTTAGCCACACACTTCCCCCAGGGGCCAATGCCAAGGCCACCCACGCTGCTGGGGCCTCAGGCCATGGTCACTGCCCCACTCAGGCGTGGGGCTGCTGCTGCTAAGTCGCTCCAGTCGCGTCCCTATAGACGGCAGCCCACCAGGCTTCCCCGTCCCTGCGACTAGCAGGACCCTACCTCTGGAATGCTTTTCTCCTTCCTCTCTCTCTACCCATGAGTTGTCCATGTAAAAGACTAATCTTCCATCAACTCCAAGAGTAAGAAAGTGTGTTCTCTAACAATCAATCTGATGAGACCGAGGGGCCTGCTAGAGGTAGGAGATGCAGCCCAACTCTCAGGGGGTCTGTAGACTACCTGACTTGGAGGAACTTCCTTTAGCCTGTTTTAACAGAACTGGCTGGCAATTCCAGATAAACGACAAGAATCACTAAAACAAACAGAAGGTCCTCCATTCTTCTTACCCATGCCTCCTTCTTCCTCTTTAAAAAGTTAAAAGCTTCCTTGCTTTTAAAAAGTTAAAAGCAAGCTCACTGAAGCTAGGACTTGAGTTACAAGTGTAAACTGTAAATCCATCAACTGACAACCCTGACAAGGGAGAGCAATGGGCTCACGGTAAATGAGATGGGCACACTGCCTCCTACTTCCTTTTATTGGAATAATTATCTCTTTAGAATTGAAGGACGCACTGCACACTCTCTCATCTGCTTCTCCCCCAAACCTACACAAAACCAGAGAAGAGAGTCTCCTCTTGGGGGGCCACTTGGGACTGTGCCCAAGGTCACACAGCTTTGTCACATTGTCCAAGTCAGCTGGCAACTCGTCCATGTTTTTTTCTATTCAGGGATGATTCTTTTCAAGAGATAGCATGATATTATTTAAAAGACTGGCAAAACATACTCCATTTTAAGAAGAAAAAGTGTGCAACTAGAGACTATCATACTAAGCAAAGTAAGTCAGAAAGACAAAGACAAATCCCATATGATATCACTTATACGTGGAATCTAAGATATGATACAAATGAACCTATCTATGAAACAGAGATGGAATCACAGAAATAGAGAACAGACTAATGGCTGCCAAGCGGATGGGAGTCGGGTGATGAATGAGTTGGGAGGCAGAAGTTAACATATGCAAACCATTATATATAGACTGGAGAAACAATAAGGTCCTATTGTACTGCAGAGGGAACTATATTAAATATCCTATGATAAACCATAATGGAAAAAGAATATAAAAAAGAATGTGTATATAGTATGTATATGTATATACATAATTGAATCACTTTGCTGTACAGCAGTAATTAACATTGTAAATGAACTATATTTCAATTAACAAATAAAAAGAAAAAGTGAACAACATATATATTGGATGCTGGACAATTCCTTTTAATGCATGAAAAATTACACATGCAAATGTGTTGCCTCCTATTTTGATAATATACATATTCCCAAAGCTTCAAATCATCATTACAAGAAGTGTGGGGAAATGGATTGGAACCATGGTCTTTGGACCCCCAAGATGAAAGGGTACTGACTCAGTCTTGGGGGTTAGGGCGGCCTTCTTGGAAGGAGGCACATCACATCCCAGGATGTGGTCCATCGTGGGGTCGCTTCCACAGTCCTGCCAGGCCAGCCCTGAGCATACTCTAATATCTGGGAAGCCCCACATCATAGGCAACTTCTAATATGGGACCACAGAGATGATCTGAGTAAACCATGGGTGTGTCAGCTTCAGGGGCAGCAGAAGTCGGGGGCCTTCACAGCAGTAGCAAGACTCAGGTTGGCAGGGGCAACACCAGGACATCTGCTCCTACACTCATCTCAGCAACTGAGAGACTGAATCTCAAGGAGGGTGAGTGGTCCATTCACACCCATCCCTAGCATCATGAGAAACTGCTGATCTAATAAAACAATTGAATGAAACACTGAGCAGAAAAGAAAAAGAATTTCAGAGGTATCCCTTTGTATTTTGTAAAAGTTATACTGCATTTTATGCATGCATATTCACTCAGACATCAAATATCCATCACATTTACAAGGAAAACTATGGAAGGATAAACAAAGCTCAAACAAAAAATATTTCCTTGCAAGGAGAAAGGTGAGATCCTTCAAACCCAGAAAATAAGTTTATTTTATCCCTATGTGCAAGAGAGATGTATTTAGAACTTGCATTGGCATGAATGTACATTTGACTTCTTAGAATGTCAGATAGTGGATAGCAGAAATCTAATAGCAAGCACTAGGGGTTTATGGAATCCTGCAGTTTTACTAGATAAGGCGTTGGAGACATGTGAGGTTAACTTTCTCCTTTTCTTATGAGTGGTCTAGAGCATGACACGAAGAAGGCAATGGCACCCTACTGCAGTACTCTTGCCTGGAAAATGTCATGGACGGAGGAGCCTGGTAGGCTGCAGTTCATGGGTTCGCTAAGAGTCGGGCATGACTGAGTGACTTCACTTTCACTTTTCACTTTCATGCACTGGAGAAAGCAATGGCAACCCACTCCAGTACTCTTGTCTGGAAAATCTAATGGATGGAGGAGCCTGGTAGGCTGCAGTCCATGGGGTCGCAAAGAGTCGGGCATGACTGAGTGACTTCACTTTCACTTTTCACTTTCATGCATTGGAGAAGGAAATGGCAACCCACTCCAGTATTCTTGCCTGGAGAATCCCAGGGACAGAGGAGCTTAGTGGGCTGCTGTTATGAGAAACTGCTGATCTAATAAAACAATTGAATGAAACACTGAGCAGAAAAGAAAAAGAATTTCAGAGGTATCCCTTTGTATTTTGTAAAAGTTATACTGCATTTTATGCATGCATATTCACTCAGACATCAAATATCCATCACATTTACAAGGAAAACTATGGAAGGATAAACAAAGCTCAAACAAAAAATATTTCCTTGCAAGGAGAAAGGTGAGATCCTTCAAACCCAGAAAATAAGTTTATTTTATCCCTATGTGCAAGAGAGATGTATTTAGAACTTGCATTGGCATGAATGTACATTTGACTTCTTAGAATGTCAGATAGTGGATAGCAGAAATCTAATAGCAAGCACTAGGGGTTTATGGAATCCTGCAGTTTTACTAGATAAGGCGTTGGAGACATGTGAGGTTAACTTTCTCCTTTTCTTATGAGTGGTCTAGAGCATGACACGAAGAAGGCAATGGCACCCTACTGCAGTACTCTTGCCTGGAAAATGTCATGGACGGAGGAGCCTGGTAGGCTGCAGTTCATGGGTTCGCTAAGAGTCGGGCATGACTGAGTGACTTCACTTTCACTTTTCACTTTCATGCACTGGAGAAAGCAATGGCAACCCACTCCAGTACTCTTGTCTGGAAAATCTAATGGATGGAGGAGCCTGGTAGGCTGCAGTCCATGGGGTCGCAAAGAGTCGGGCATGACTGAGTGACTTCACTTTCACTTTTCACTTTCATGCATTGGAGAAGGAAATGGCAACCCACTCCAGTATTCTTGCCTGGAGAATCCCAGGGACAGAGGAGCTTAGTGGGCTGCTGTCTATGGGGTCGCACAGAGTCAGACATGACTGAAGCGACTCAGCAGCAGCAGCAGAGCATGACAGGGCCATGCCTCATTCAGGGTGGCAGGTTGTGGCTAATGCAGAAGGAAAAGTAAGGTCTACTCTCTCTTAATCCCTGCCTTGACCACAGCCCACACACCCCCCGCTCCAAAAGAAATACCATGTGTAAACCAGCCAGCTAAACACACCTCCACAACATGGGTAGGTAAAAATGGCAGCATCAACCTCTCATTTTCAGAATTTTAATGACTTGTTTTCAACCCATGTACTCATTCTGTTACTATGAATGGCAAGGAGCTTCATCCCCAAAACGAGAGGGCAGCTTCTCCCTGACTGGCTCTGTCACATCTGTGTTAAAGTTATCTTCTTGGTCAGACACACAGACTGCTCAGGGGATGTAGCAGTCTATCAAGGGCAAATGAAACTTTGCTTCCAAGTTTCCAAAGGTAAAGTATTTTCAAATTAGATACACCATAAAAAGGAACCAGCATGTTTTGCTTCCTTTTAAAAGCCTGTGGATCTCAGGATTCCCTCTTGAGTAGGATATCCTGTGGTCATCCTCAGGGATGGACAGCTTCCAAAAGGATCAGGTGCCACCTGTCTTTAATTGAATGGCATTTCCTCTGTAGCCATTTAAAGTGCTCCAAGAGAAGCACAAAGCTGGAAGACTTTTTCCTTTTACCTCTGTAAAATCAACAGTTCAATTCTACAAGCATTTTGACAGAATAAGAAGTATAAAGAATTACCCAGTCATTGCATTTGGATAGGTGTCCAGTAAAGATCTATTCCCTTCAAGGTATTATCTCTCCCTTCAGCATCTGGGCTCTACAAGAAACCTGAGGAAGTCACCATAACTAGAAACGTTGATGGTTATCCAAGCCTTGAGACACAACCCTCCCAGCTTGGCAAGATGACCCTCCCGGCAGGAGCTCAGCTCTCCAGACCCACCAGGAACTTTCTGATGAATAACATGGCACACACTTAAAATCAGATTAAGCACATTGAAGTGAAAAGCACAGTTGCCTCTTTTTTCCCGTTTGCATTTTCTTCAGGTAAAAACACATACAGGGATTAAACATTTGCTTTTCTTCTTCTGAGAAACCCTGAGCCAATAATGTTGGCAAGGCCAGCAAATAAACCCCCTGAGAGGTGCTGCTGACACAGAGTCCTGGGGTTTAAGTCAATAGTTGTCAAACCCAAGAGAAAATATTGTTGGGGGATGGGAGACACGTCCACTGGCTGTCCTGGTTGGCACCATCATGTCCTCTCCAGGACCAAGATGTAGGCAGGGATTTCTGTGAGGCCAAGTCGCTCCTCTCCAAGCCAACACTCTCCCTTCTGCTATCCGAGGAGGCACTGAATCTTCTGGCTGGACCAACCATCACTCTCCAAAGACATGGAGCCATGAAAGCTGCCCCTTGGAGGGAGACCCATTCTAGAAGGCGCAACCTCTGGCTATTTAAAGCATATCCTTCCTTCAGTGTCCATCCCTTGGGCGATAGGCACACAGAGATGTGGGGCTCACAGGTATGCACCCCTAGTTTGGGGATCCTCCATACTTTCCAAGGTGGCTCAGGTAGAGGCCTGCCAAGATGCATTTAGCACGCCCCCTGCTGGCCCCTCGGGAGCTGACTCAGCCTTTATCTTTTGGGCCTAAAACAAGAATTAAATGACCTTAACATGTAAAGGAAACAAGAAGAAAAGCCAAGGCAATCTTGAAGAAAAGCCAAGGCAATCTTGGCTTTTTAGAATTGGATGTGATACTCTAAGCATGAAAGGGGCATGAAAAGGCTTTAAAGTGAGGGATTTTGAAATTTTTTAGGAAACCAGTGGCTAATATCTCAACATTTAGTGAAAACACTTGCTTTGTATTATCAAAAGTACTACAGTGAGTTAAATTTAAAAAAAAATTACTAGGAATACTTTCACAGATCTACAGGTGGGGAAAAAAAAAGGATATGTGGCCAGAATGGTTTCACAGACTCAATTTCTAAAGAGCTCATAGCTCAGAGACTTAAAAGCCAATTTTCACACACTTGAGGCTACTTCAATTACAGAAAAAATCTCAGCAATGACTTAGAAGGTCGATTTCTAAAATAACCATATGCAGCGGGGGCAAAGTTGCTGAAAAGATGTATATTTAAAGTCAATTCTGCTATAAGGCTTCCTGTCTCAGGCAGCCTTGCCACTGTGAATAAATCTGGCACCTTTAGGATGTGACAGGCCACGCACATGTGGCTGCTTCAGACAGACATGCCACTCTTCTTCTCCACATGGGAGAACAGACAATTCAGCTTTCCCGCGGAAAAGGGGAAAGCTAGCCTTTCCCAGGGCTAGGGGCCTCCACACAGGACCCAGGCAGAGACCCACAAGAGGCAAGACTCCATAACGCAATGGTTTCCATCCACTGCCACCCTGAATGCCAAAGCCTAAGGTGAAGCTCTACTTCCACTTTTCTTCCCACCAATCCAGAGTTTTTGAAAGCTTACCCTCCTGACCAGACTCAAACTTTTGCATGGGCTATGGTATTAAATTCCTTACAGACCCAATATGATCACACTAATAATTTAAGGTATCCTTCTGTGCACCGATTAGGAAGTCATTAATTATTAAATACACAAATGTCAATATTTTTGTCCCTCATTGAATATCCTTTCAATATGATAGGCTTCAGCAGAAATGCAGACTGTCTTGGGAACTTGCTTACTTCTGTTCCCATCACAGTCCACACTAATGGAACACTTACACACACAATAATGCTGGCACACTGCTTCCATTTATGGGGAGAAATTTCCCCAGAACTTTGTGTGCCATGCAGGTTAAGTCCCAGCCCCTGCACTCTCTCAACTCTCTTCAGGTGTTAAACTAGCCTTGGAGGCTGGTGGGTCCTACAGCTGCTACAGGAAAAGCAGGGAGGGCCCCAGAGAAGCTGTCACCCCTTTCTCCAGAGCAGACTGCTCCCAGGCCCATCATGGTGGGGAGTCCTGGAGGAGGTGGTGATGGAAAGCTAGAAGACCTGCAGATTTTCCTGAAGCAATCAGGGCCTGTGAAGATCTAGGCCACACTGTCTACCTTTTCTGAACACATCATCTGCCACCTCAAATAAAATGTCTTTTAATTTTTCTCATCTCATGGCTCACTTTCAGTTACAAAGATAAAGCCAGGCAATAGCCACGGAAGTGTCATGCGTGACTTTCCCCTGGATGCTTGTGATATGGATGGAGTGATTCCCGGATCTGTGAGCATCTAACAAGTTTCCCTTCAGCCTCTCTTGAATCTACTCATTCTCAAGTCAAGAGATAAAAATAAAAACCGTTTTCACCTGTGTAAGGTTGGTGAGTTCACAGAGCAAAGACAAATCTATTTTGTAGCAAAGATTCTCAAAGGGCTGCAATAGCTGCACTGGAGGAGGGTGCACTCGGGCGGTTGTGTCCAATGAAGGAAAGTTTTTGTTAATGATGACATCACTGACATCTCCCGAATTTAAAGGAGCACTTAAAGCACAGCAAATGCGATTTTACCCCCTCCAGTGAAAAGATACCAGGGAAGGCCTCCAGCTTCACAGCCAAATTGCATTAGCCGTTCGCCCACTGTCCAGCCAGACCCAGAGGAACGAGGGAGCGGCGCACCGGGCCGCGGTGGCCCACGCAGCCACGGCCCGGGCACCCGGTCGGCGGGTGCTGCCGTGTCGTGCCCGGGAGTCCGCCCGCGCCCCGGGACCCCAGTGCGCCCAACGGACCGAGGAGCCGGTGTCCCCGAGCCCGTCATCACGTTCCAGTGCAGACGGCTCCGGGCTCCGAAGGAGACACCGTCCGCGACCCAGCGGGAGCGCCGCACCCTGCCCGGAGACGCGCGCCGCGTCGGGCCAGGGCCGGTGGCCGAGGCGCCCGCGGGGTCCAGAGCCGAGCCCGCAATGCAGACGCGCCGGCGAGCCCCGCGCTGTGCCCGCGACCCCCGCGCCCCAGAACCGGGGCCGCCCGGCCTCTGCGCCCACCTGCTCCGTCACGAAGCTGCGGAGGCACCCAACGCAGCACTGGGACGGACAGCGCACCTGCCGGGCCCGCGGCCCCGGCCCCACCGCCGCCGGCAGCACCGCGGCCAGCGCCGTCTCACCTGCCGCGCCGCTCCGCTCAGTCAGCCCGCAGCGCCGCAGTAGCTGCTACCCGACTTCCATTTTCTCTGGCTTTAAGGAAAACCGGATCAGCTGTTTCTCGCGCTCCGGCTCCGCGGCCCCCTCCCCAGCTGCCGCTCGCTGTCCGGGGGCCTCTCCTCCCCCGCCTCCTCCCGCGCTCTGCTCCGCCCCTCGCGCCCCTCCGCTCCGCCCGCGGCCGCGCGCTGCGCCCGCCTCTCCGCTCCGCCCGCGGCCGCGCGCGTCCCCTGACGTCACCGGCCTCTGCCGCGCCTCTGCTTCGCCCCGCGTGGACGTGCGCGCGCCCCACCTCCGCCCCGCCCCCGCCCCGCCGGCCGGCTCCGAGCGCGCGTGCTCGCAGCCGCCACCCGCGGCTAGACCCGGTCTCGGGGGAGAGCACCGGACCCCTCTCGCGGGCGTTTCGGCGCCCGCCTTCCCAGGCGCCTGCGCTCGGTCTTCCAGGTGCCCCTTGGTACCTGCCTCAGAAACTGCAAAAGACACTGCTGAAATCGCCTCCCTTTGCCCGTCTGCCTGCCTCGCACTGTTTGCGCCCACCTTTATCTTTTCTTGCTTTCTGCTCACACTTTCTTTCTCAGGATCTCAAACTTTCTCCTATCCATCCTGTCTCGGCTCTTCTGTCAAGCCCTGTTTTGGGGCCAGTGCATCACATTTCATCTGAAGTTGCTCCCTTAGCCTCTTAAACCGATATTCTGACTTTTCTCCCTTTCTTACCTTCCTCTTAAAAGTATTTTCACACCACGACTTGGAACTGTTCCTTTCTCTGATGCCAAGGCGGGCCGACAGTTTACTGCCCACTGTCGTATCCCCCTCTCAATGTAGCTACATCCGTTTCTTCCGAATAATACCATATGTTAACGGTTACTGGTACTAGAGACATTACTTTGCCGACAAAGGTCCTGGTTTTTCCAGTATTTGCGTTCAAGATGTGAGAGTTGGACCATAAAGAAGGCCAAAGAATTGATGCGTTGGAACCGTGGTGTTGGAGAAGACTCTTGAGAGTCCTTTGGACTGCTAGGAGATCAAACCAGTCAATCCCAAAGGAATCCTGAACATGCCTTGGAAGGACTGAGGCTGAAACTGAAGCTTCAATACTTTGGCCACCTGATGCAAAGAGCGGACTCACTGGAAAAGACCCTGATACTGGGAAAGATTGAAGGCAGGGGAAGGAGCTGACAGAGGATGAGATGTTTGGATAGCATCACCGACTCAATGGAGGTGAGTCTGAGCAAACTCCAGGAGATAGTGAAGGACAGGGAAACCTGGCATGCAGCAGTCCATGGGGTCGCAGAATCAAACTCGACTGAGCAACTGAAGGACAAGAAGTACTGTTCTCATTCATTTCTTAACAATCCTTTCACTCATAGCTTAGAATTTCTTGCTTGCTTTTAAACGTTATATATATGCTCAGTTGCAGCAGACTCCATGGACTGTAGCCCATCAGGTTCCTCTGCCCATAGAATTTTACAGGCAAGAGTCCTGGAGTGGGTTGCCATTTCCTACACCAGGGAGGTGTACTATGCTGCTGCTGCTAAATCACTTCAGTCGTGTCCAACTCTGTGTGACCCCATAGACGGCAGCCCACCAGGCTCCGCCGTCCCTGGGATTCTCCAGGCAAGAATACTGGAGTGGGTTGCCATTTCCTTCTCCAATGCATGAAAGAGAAAAGTGAAAGTGCAGTCGCTCAGTCGTGTCCGACTCTTAGAAACCCCATGGACTGCAGCCTACCAGGCTCTTCCGTCCATGGATTTTCCAGGCAAGAGTACTGGAGTGGGGTGCCATTGCCTTCTCCGAGGTGTACTATACCAGGGAGTTATATACACACCACATATGTATATATGTGAATTACTCAATATATATCATTTTAGTCGTTTAGTTGTCTTATTAAATACAGTAAAATGGATCTTTTGGATATACAGCCCTGTAAGTTTGGATTACTGTAACCACCATCACAATTAATGGTGGTTAATTAGCCACCAAGAACATAGCCACAAAAACTCCCACTTGTTGCTGTTTTATAGCCACACCCTTCCCAAACCCTAATATGTTCAGACATATGGCAACCACTGATATATTCTGCCTTGTCTCCATTGCTGTAGCTTGTCCTTTCAAGAATGTTATACACACAGAATTATGTGACATCCAGCATTTTATAACTGACTTTGTTCATTCATCATCATGCCTTTGAGATTCACCCATGTTTATCAATAGTTCTTTTTATTATTGGATATTGTTGTTCAGTTGCTAAGTTGTGTCTGACTCTTTGGGACCCCACAGACTGTAGCACGCCAGACTCTTCTGTCCTCCACTATCTCCATGAGATTGCTCAAATTCATGTCTATTGAGTCAGTGATGCTGTCTAACCATCTCATCCTCTGCTGCCTCCTTTTTCTTTTGCTTTCAACCTTTCTCAGCATCGGGTTCTTTTCCAGTGAGTCGACTCTTCACATCACGTGGCCAAAGTATTGGAGCTTCAGCTTCAGCATCAGTCCTTCCAAAGAATATTCAGGGTTGATTTCCTTTAGGATTGACTGGTAGATCTCCTTGCTGTCCAAGGGACTCTCTAGAGCATACTCCAGCACCACAATTCTAAAGCATTTATTCTTTGGCGCTCAGCCTTCTTTATGGACCAAGTCTCACTTCCATACATGACTAACTGAAAAAAACATAGCTTTGACTATGCAGACCTTTGTCAGCAAAGTGATGTCTCTGCTTTTTAAAATGCTATGTAGGTTTGTCATAGTTTTTCTTCTAAGGAGCAAGTGTCTTTTAATTTTATGGCTACAGTCACCTTCTGCATTTGTATGTTTTTTTGGTTTATTCATCCACTGAAGGTTTTCAGTTTGGAGTGACTGTAAACAGGTATTCTATTGATATAAAGAGTTGCATGCAGAGTTTTCCATGGACAAGTTCTCAAATTAGTTGGGTAAATACTTTGGAGTACTAATGCTAGGTCTTTTGGTAAACTTACTTGTCATTATAGGAACCCTAAAAACAGTTTTCCAGAATATTTATACCATTTCTATAACCACCAGCAATATATGAGAGTCCCACTTACCTGCATCCTTATCAACACTTGATATTTACTGTATATTAGGCATTCTCATAGGTGTGAAGAAATTTAATTGTTGCTTTAATTTTCAGTTCCCTAATGAAAAATAATGTGTGGCATTGTTTCACTTGCTTATTTGCTACTGGTTTATCTTCTTTGGTGACATGTTTGTTCATATCTCTTGCCAATTTTTAAATTATTTTTCTTATTGTTGAGTTTTAAGAGTTCTTTGCATATATTGGATAAAAGTAATTTGGTAATGCAAGTGGTAAAGAACCAACCTGCCAATGCAGGAGACTAAGAGATGCAGGTTCGATCCCTGGATGGGAAAGATCTCCTGGAGAAAGGCATGGCAATCCATTCCAGTATACTTGCCTGGAGAATCCTATGGAGAGAGGATCCTGGCAGGCTAAGGTCCACGTGATGTGGACCTTAGTTGTTTCTGACTCTTTGATATTCCATAGACTGTAGCCCGCCAGACTCCTCCGTCCATAGGGATTCTCCAGGCAAAAATACTGGAGTGGGTTGCCATGCCCTCCTCCAGGGGATCTTCCCAATTCAGAGATCAAACCCAGGTCTCCTGCATTGCAGGTGGATTCTTTGCCATCTGAGCCACCAGAGAACCCCATAGGGTCACAAAATGTCAAACACAACTAAAGTGACTTAGCATGCATGCCAATATAGAGCTTGTTGAGTTTTTTCTTTCTTATTTTCCACTTAATGCCATAATTTTTCTCTAAGCACAGGTTTTCTGTATACAACAAATTGTGATAAATCGTATTTCCAGTTTTGCTTAATTCAATACATTTTAATTAAACTTGAGACTTCCTCTTTGAGGCAAATGTTTTTAGAAATGTATTGTTTAGTTTCCAAATAATTAGAGATTTTCAGCTACTTTTCTGTTTCTGATTTCTAGGTTAATTCAATTGTGGTCTAAGAACATACTATGTATGATTTCTACTTTTCTGTAATTTGATAAGGTGTGTTTTATGACCCACAATGAGAATGCATATTATGCTGTCCTTGGATAGAGTATTGGTAAATGTCAGTTAGATAAAGGTGATTGATTCCTGTTGTTCGGGCCAACAATGTCCCTATTGATTTTCTGCCTATTTGAGCTATCAATTTTTGAAAGAGAACTTTTGAAATCTCTAATTGTAGTAGTATGTTAGTCCATTTCCTTTATCAGGTTTATCAGTTTTGCTTCACATATTTTGATGCTTTGTTGTTAGGTACAAACACAGGTAGGATTATTTTGTCTTCTTGGAGAATGGACCTCTTTGTGATTGTGTAGTTTCCCCCACCTTTATTCCTAATAATGTCACCTCAAGTCTGTTTTGTCTGAAATTAATTTAGCTACTCTATTTTTTGATTAGGGCTGGCATGGTATATCTTTCTTCACACCTTAACATTTAACCAAACAGATTTTGGTTTAATGTGGGCTTCTTATAGACACAATAAAGTGGTATCTTGTTTTATTATCCATTTTGGCAACATTTGTCTTTTAATTCATGTGCTAAACTATTCATATTTAACATGGTTATTAACAAATTTGAATTAATATAAACCATGTTTGTAACTTTTTTTTACTTGTTGCCTGTGGATTATTTTTCTACCCTCTTCGGTTTTCATTGAACATTTTATATGATTCCACTTTATCTGTTCTCTTAGAGTATCTATTATACCTCTTTGAAGAATTTTAAGTTTTTTTTCTTGTTGTTTTCCACTAATTTATGTACACTTTCCAAAAATACTATTCAGTGTCACATGTAGTACAGACATCCTATAACTTCGTGTTCCCAATCCCCGCCTCCTCATTCCTTGTGATGTCATTCACTCACTTAACCATGTGTGCAGTTTCCTCTACTTCTAATATTGCTGTAAACAAACAACTATCTTTTAGATCAATAAAGAATAAAACAAATTAAAATTTTTATTCTACTTTTATTAATTCTTTGTCCAATATTCTTGCCATCTTTTTGTAGATCCAAGTTTCTGACTTGTTTCATCTTCCTTCTGTCTGAAAAAAATCTTTTAACATTTCCTGAAGGATAGGTCTGCTGGTGAATAGTGTCAGCTTCTATTTGCCTAAGAAAGTCTTAAATGTCTTCTTCCCTTTTTAATTGGAGTATAGTTGACTTATAGTATTATATTAGGTTCAGGTTATTTATTTATTTTGACTGTGCTAGGTCTTCACTACTGCGCAGGCTTTCCTCTACTTGTGGCCCGGTCTACTCTCTAGTTGTGTGCGGGCTTCTTATTGTGATGGCTTCTCTTGTTGCAGAGCACAGGCTCCAGGGCACAGAAGCTTCAATAGGTGCAGCATGTGACCTCAGTATTTGCAACTCTGGGTCTCTGGAGCAGAGGCTCAACAGGCTTAGTTGTTCCACGGCATGTGGGATCTTTCCAGATCAGCGATTGAACCTTTGTCTCCTGCATTGACTGGTGGATTCTTTACAACTGAGCCACAAGGGAAGACCTAGGTTCAGGTTTAAAACATAGTGATTCAGTACTTTAATAGATGATATAACATACAAAGTTATTACAAAATATTGACTATATTCCCTGTGCTGTATGTTACATCCTTATAAGTTGCTGTATGTTACATCCTTATAACTTACTTATTTTATAACTGGTAGTTATAATGACTTCTTAATCCCCTTCATCTATTTTATTCCTCCCCACTCATCTCTGTTTGGGTAACCACTAGTTCATTCTCAGAATCTGTGAGTATGTTTCTGTATTGTTGTGTTTGATCACTTATTTTATTTCATTTTTTAGAGTCCACATATAAGGGAAAACATACAGTATTTGTCTTTCTCTGTCTGATTTATTTCACCAAGTATAATACCTTATAGGTCCATCTATATTGTTGTAAATGTTAAGATCTCATTCTTTGTGTTATGTATAATGGAATATTACTTGACCATAAAAAGAATGTGTATGTATCTCACATCTTCTTTATCTCTTCATCTGTCAACGGACACTTAGGTTGCTTCCATATCTTGGTTGTTGTAAATAATGCTGCTATAAATATTGGGGTGCTTGTAACTTTTTGAATGAGTGTTTTTGTTTTCTTCAGACAGACACCCAAGAGTGGAATTGCTGGATAGTATGGGCAGTTCAGTTCAGTCACTCAGTCATGTCCAACTCTTTGCAACCCCATGGACTGCAGTACGCCAGGCTTACCTGTCCATCACCAACTCCAGGAGCTTGCTCAAATTCATGTCCATTGAGTCAGTGATGCCATCTGACCATCTAATCCTCTGTAGTCCCCTTCTCCTGCTTTCAGTCTTTCCCAGCATCAGGGTCTTTTCCAATGAGTCAATTCTTTGCATCAGGTGGCCAAAGTGTTGGAGTTTCAGCTTCAGCATCAATCCTTCCAATGAATATTCAGGACTGATTTCCTTATAGATTGACTGGTTTGATCTCCTTTCAGTCCAAGGGACTCTCAGGAGTCTTCTCCAACACCACAGTTCGAAAGCATCAATTCTTTGGCTCTCAGCTGTCTTTATAGTCTAACTCTCACATCCATACATGACCACTGGAAAAACCATAGCTTTGACTAGACCTTTGTCAGGAAAGTAATGTTGCTGCTTTTCAAAATGCTGTCTAGGTTGGTCATAGCTTTTCTTCCAAGGAGCAAGCGTCTTTTAATTTCATGGCTGCAGTCAGCATCTGCACTGATTTTGGAGCCCAAGAAAATAAAATCTCTCACTGTTTCCATTGTTTCCCCATCTATTTGCCATGAAGTGATGGGACTGGATGCCATGGTCTTCATTTTTCAAATGTTCAGTTTCAAGCCAACTTTTTCACTCTCCTCTTTCACTTTCATCAAGAAGATCTTTAGTTCTTCCTTGCTTTCTGTCATAAGGGTGGTGTCATCTGTGTATCTGAGGTTATTGATATTTCTCCTGGCAATCTTGATTCCAGCTTGTGCTTCATCCAGCCTGGTGTTTTGCATGATGTATAGAATGGTATGTTATGGTAGTTATAGTCTTAATTTTTAATGAATCTCCATACTTTTCTCCACAGTGACTACACCAATTTATATTCCCACCAACAGTGTACTGGGATTCCCTTTCTTCACATCCTTGTCAACATATGTTATTTCTTGTCTTTTTGATGATAGCCATTCTGACAGGTATAGTGTGATCTTCTTCACTTTTGAAGGATAATTTTTCTGGATACAGAATTCTAGATTGGTTGTTTTGTCTTTCAATCCAAAATCATTTCACTCAACTCTCTTCTTCTTGCTTGCGTGGTTTATGAGAAGACTGCTGTAATTGTTATCCCTTTCCCTCTATGAGTAATCCCTACCCCTCAACCCATGGTCTGATTTCTTTCAAGATTTTGGTATTTTGGAATTTGACTATGATGTATCTAGGTATAGTTTTGTGTTGTGTGGTATTTTTTTTTTATCCTTTTTATTGTTCTTTGAGCTACTTGAGTCTATGGTTTGCTGTCATTAATTTTGTAAAGTTCTCTGGTGTTATTCAGCTATTTATTTTGCCCTTTTTTTTTTTTCTACTTTGGTTTTCCAGTTACACACATGTTATGATTTTACAGTTATCTCACAGTTCTTGGATGTTCCATACTTATTTTTTCATTTATTTTTTTTCTATTTGCTTCTAGTTGCTGTTGATTTTTACTCAGACTCACTGATTTTTTTTCTCAGCTATGTCAGTTCTACTGATGAACCCATCAAAGATATTCATAATTTCTGTTATAGTGAATGTTTAATTACTGACATGTTCTGTTGTTTTTTCTTAGACTATCCATCTCACTGTTTATATTATCCATGTATTCTTGCAAATTATGTATTTTTTATTACAGCCTAAGTCAGTCAGGGCTCCTAAAAGAAATACATGTGGCTGAATAGGGTTCAACAAATCAGCTAATCAATTTTGGAGTCTGGTACGTATAAAGTCAATAGTGTAGTAGTGTAGACAGGTAGGCTGGAACACTTCATTAGAAGTTGATGCTGCACTCTTGAGACATACTTTCTTTTTCCTAAAAGAAACCTTGGTTTTGTTCTTAAGGCTTTTTAATTGGTTTGAAGAGGCCCACCCACATTATCAAGGCAAATGTCCTTGATGTAAAGTCAACTGATTATAAACAATAGTTACATCTACAAAATATGCTCACCTATATTACCAACACCTATATTAGTGTTTAATTGAATATGGGTTTCCCAGGTAACACTAGTGATAAGGAACCTGCCTGCTGGTACAGGAGACATAAGTGATGTGGGTTCAGTCCCTGGGTTGGGAAGATCCCCTGGAGGAGGGCATGGCAACCCACTCCAATATTCTTGCCTGGAGAATCCCAGGGATAGGGGAACCTAGTGGCCTACTGTCTGTAGGGCTGCAAAGAGTCTAACATGACTCAAGCTACTTAGCATGGGCATAACCTAGTCAACTTGACATATAAAACTAACCATACCAAGTTCTACTGCTTCATTTATCCCTCAGACTGTGTTTTTCTCCTGTTTTATCATGCCTTGTAAATTTTTGCTGAAATCCAGACATATGGTATTGGTAATGGAACCTGAGGTAAATAGTCCTCTAGAGTGAAGACTGACATTATTATGGCTAGGATTGGGGCATTGTTTTATGTTTATTGTACATGCCCGAGGCTTCAAACTCCTCTATTAACTTCCTTTTGTCTCCTCTCTTAATTTTGAGCCCTCCTAAATAGCCTTTTTAATTGAATATGGGTTTACCAGCAGTAAAGAACCCACCTGCTAGTGCGGGAGACATAAGAGATGTGAGTTCTTAGTAGGTTTGATTTCTCAGAGTTTTATTAAAGATTTTAGCATATTTGTTCATTGTATTTGATCTGTAGTTTTCTGTTTGCAATTTCTTCGTCTGGTTTGGTTTTAAGATTATAGTCGTCTTATAAAATGAGATAAAAAATATTTCCATTTTGTCTACTTTTTGTGTAAGATTGTTGTTATATCTCCCTTAAGTAAGCATTCAATGTCTGTAACAGATAGATACAGACTTTATATTTCTTGTTTGTGTAATTTTTTAGTTTACAAAGAATTTCATCTCAGTTGTTGAGATTTTGTAAAAAAAGAAAATCCCATAATATTTCCTTACTATCATTTTTATGTCCATAGTATCTGTATCTGTAGTGATGTCTCTTTCCTTATTGATATAGATAATTTTTGCTTTCTCTCTTCTTCAGTCTTGACCTATCTTGCTGAAGTTGCAGTTTGACAAGTCTTTTCAGAGGATTAGCTATTTCCACTGTTTGTAAATTTTCTATTTGATTGACTTTCTATCATTACTTTTCCTTCATCTACCCAATTTAGATTTTAGTTATTCAGTTTTTGTAGTTTGCACATTGTATAATATAAATATTTATACATATTTTTTCTTAGTTCATCCTTAGCTGCAATTCCTGCATTTAAATATGTTATACTTTTATTATCATTCACTATAACTTCTGTTGTGATTTCAATTTAAACAGAAGAATTACCTAGAATGCTGTCTAGGTTGATTATAGCTTTTCCTCTAACAAGCAAACATCTTTTAATTTCATGGCTGCAGTCAGCATCTGCAGTGATTTTGGAGCCCAAGAAAATAAAGTTTCTCACTGTTTCCATTGTTTCCCCATCTATTTGCCATGAAGTGATGGGACCAGATGCCATATACTTCACACTCAGTTTCCTCTATTATTAATATCTCATATTAATATGGTTCATTTGTTACAATTAACAAACTGATATTGATACATTATTTTTAATTGAAGTCCATAGATTCTTTTTTTTCTTACTTCCAGAATCTCTTGTAATCACAAGATACCATATTATATTTAATTGTCATGTCTCCTTAGGGCTCTCTTTGTTGTGATGGTTTCTCAGACTTTTCTCGTTTTTGATGACTTTGTCCATTTTTGTGTATTAGTCAAGTATTTTGTAGAGTACTCTTTCATTGGAACTTGCCTGATTTTTTTCCCTCATAATTAGACTGGGGTTATGTATCTTTAGGAGGAAAAGCACGGAAGTGTCATCCCCATCACATCATATCAAAGGAATGTAGTGTCAACACGATTTATTACTGCTGATATTGACTTTGATCATCTAACTGAGACAGTGTTTGTCAGGTTTCTCCACTGTAAAATTACTTCCTTTTTCTCCCTCTCCTTACTGTACTTTTGGGAAGAAATTTACTATGTGCAGCCTAAACATAGGTAATGGAGATTTATGCTTCCCCTCCTTGAGAGACTAACTATTGGAATATTTTTCTCTTCTCTCCCTTTAATTCCGTTATTTAATCATTTGCCTCTATCTGTATGGACACATGGATATTGATTTTATACATTGGACTGTAATCCAAAACTACTTTAGTTCGTTTCTCAAATTGTTCTAGCTTTGGCTTTTGGGAGCTCTTTGTGTAATTTTATGAATAGAATTTTGTTTTCTTATTGGGGAAAACTTGAACTATACT
This sequence comes from Cephalophus harveyi, assembly GCA_006410635.1. Classification (NCBI taxonomy): domain Eukaryota; kingdom Metazoa; phylum Chordata; class Mammalia; order Artiodactyla; family Bovidae; genus Cephalophus; species Cephalophus harveyi. Next base: position 194,764 of record SJYT01027502.1, on the reverse strand, counting down.
AGAACACATAAAGTTAAAAATTTTGACCAGTTTTGACATATATGCAACTATGAAGCCACAATCATGAACAAACCTTTCTATTACCCACCCCTTCATCACTATTCCCAAACAACCACTAATTGCTTTCAGTCACAACATATTAATTTTCATTTTTACATTTATATACATGCTCATACAATACACATTTTACTTGTTTTTTCACTCAAATAATTATTTTGAGATTCATGTTGCATGAATTTCTGAGTAATATTCCATTGTGTCGTTCAGTTCAGTCGCTCAGTCATGTCCTACTCATTGCGACCCCATGGACTGCAACACGCCAAGCTTCCCTGTCCATTACCAACTCTTGAAGCTTGCTCAAATTCATGTCCATTGAGTTGGTGATGCCATCCAACCATCTCATCCTTGTTATCCCCTTCTGCTTTCAATCTTTCCCAGCATCAGGGTTTTTTCCAATGAGTCAAGAGCTCTTTAGTTCTTTCAAGCCTTTGACTGTGTGGATCACAACAAACTGGAAAATTCTTAAAGAGATGGGAATACCAGACCATCTTACCATTGTGTAGATATGCCAATTTTTTATCCATTTACTTATTGATGGACATTTTTGTTATTTCCAGTATTTGACTACTGAAAATAAAACTGCTATATGCATTTGTCTACATGTTGTTGTGTGGACATAAACTTATGATTTCTCTTGAATAAAAAGCAGAAGCAAAGTGTTTGGTTTATATGGAAGGAGAAGGTTTAAGTCTTTAGAAAACTGTTAAATTGTTTTCCAAAGAGGTTGTATCATTTTATATTCCCACCAGTATAACATGAATATTCCAATTTATTCATGTTCTCATAACACTTGATAAGGTCAGTGTTTTGTTTTGTTTTCTAATTTATAATTTTAGTGATTCCAATGGCCATGCACTGGTATCTTCTTGTGATTTTAATGTGCATTTCCCTGAGGACTCATACTGTTGGACACGTTTTCATTTGCTTATCAGCTATTGGTATTTCTTTATTTGTGAAATGGCTATTCAGATATTTTCCTTACCTCATTTATAATTTGTATTTTGTTATTGTTTTGTAAGAATGTTTTCAGTCTTCTGAATATAAGTCCTTGGTTGGATACATTCATTGCAGATACATTCTCTTAGGTTATGGCTTGCCTTTCTGATTTTCTTTTCTTTTTTTAATTTTTTATTGAAGAATAATTGCTTTACAGAATTTTGTTGTTTTCTGTCAAACCTCAACATGAATCAGAAATAGGTATACATATATCCCTTCCCTTTTGAACCTCCCTCCCATCTCCCTCCCCATCCCACTCCTCTAGGTTGATACAGAGCCCCTGTTTGAGTTTCCTGACCCATACAGCAAATTCCTGTTGGATATCTATTTTACATATGGTAATGTAAATTTCCATGTTACTCTTTCCATACATCTCACCCTCTCCTCCCCTCTCCCCATGTCCATAAGTCTATTCTTTATGTCTGTTTCTCCATTGTTATAAATTCTTCAGTCATTTTTCTATTTTCCATACATGTGCATTAGAATACAATATTTACCTTTCTGACTCACTTCACTCTATATAATAGGTTCTAGGTTCATCCACCTCATCAGAACTGACTCAATTGTGTTCCTTTTCATGGCTGAATAATATTCCATTGTGTATACATACCACACAACTTCTTTATCTATTCATTTGTCAATGAACATTTAGGTTGCTTCCATGTTCTAGCTATTGTAAATAGTGCTTCAGTGAACAATGGGATACATGTGTCTTTTTCAACCCTGGTTTCCTCAGGGTATATGGCGAGGAGTGGGATTGCTGGGTCATATGGTGGTTTTATTCCTAGTTTCTTAAGGAATCTCTATACCTTCCATAGTGGCTGTATCAATTTACATTCCACCAACAGTGCAAGAGTGTTTCCGTTTTTCCACACCCTCTCCAGCATTTATCGTTTGTAGACTTTTTGATGAGGGCCATTCTGACTAGTGTGAGGTGATATCTCATTGTGGTTTTGATTTGCATTTCTCTAATAATGAGTGATGTTGAGCATTTTTTCATGTGTTTGTTAACCACGTGTATGTCTTCTTTGGAGAAATGTCTGTTTAGATCTTTTTCCCACCTTTTGATTGCATTGTTTTTCTAGCATTGGGTTGTATGAGTTGCTTGTATATTTTGAAAATTAATCCTTTGTCAGTTGTCTCCTTTGCTATTATTTTCTCCCATTCTGAGGGTTGTCTTTTCACCTTGCATATAGTTTTCTTTGCTGTGCAAAAGCTTTTAAGTTTAATCAGGTCCCACTTGTTTACTTTTCTTTTTGTTTCCATTACTCTAGGATGTGGATCATAGAGGATCTTGCTTTGATTTATGTCATTGAGTATTCTGCCTATGTTTTCCTCTAAGAGTTTTATAGTTTATGGTCTTACATTTAGGTCTTTAATCCATTTTGAGTTTATCTTTGTGAATGGTGTTAGGAAGTGTTCTAATTTCATTCTTTTACATGTAGCTGTCCAGTTTTCCCAGCACCATTTATTGAAGAGGCTGTCTTTTTGCCCCATTGTATATTCTTGCTTCCTTTGTCAAAAATAAGGTACCCATAGGTGTATGGATTTATTTCTGGCTTTCTATCTTGTTCCATTGGTCTATATTTCTGTTTTTGTGCCAGTACCATACTGTCTTGATGACTGTGGCTATGTAGTATAATCTGAAGTCAGGAAGGTTGATTCCTCCAGCTCTATTCTTCTTTCTCAACACTGTTTTGGCTAACAGGGTCTTTTGTGTTTCCATATGAATAGTGAAATTTTTTGTTCTGGTTCTGTGAAAAATGCCATTGGTAATTTGATAGGGATCACACTGAATCTGTAGATTGCATTTGGTAATACAGTCATTTTCACAATATTGATTCTTCCAACCCAGGAACATGGAATATCTCTCCATCTGTTTATGTTGTCTTTGATTTCTTTAATTAGTGTCTTATAACTTTCTGTGTGTAGTTCTTTTGTCTCCTTAGGTAAGTTATTCCTAGGTATTTAATTCTTTTTGTTGCAGTGGTGAATGGATTTGCTTCCTTAATTTCTCTTTCTAATTTTTCATTGTTAGTATATAGAAATGCAAGTGACTTCTGTGTATTGATTTTGTATCCTAAAACCTTGCTAAATTCACTGATTAGCTCTAGTAATTTTCTGATACTATCTTTAGGATTTTCTATGTACAGTATCATATCATCTGCAAATAGTGAGAGGCTTATTCTTCTTTTCTGATCTGGAGTCCTGTTATTTCTTTTTCTTCTCTGATTGCTGCAGCTAGGACTTCCAGAACTAAGTTGAATAATAGTGGCCAAAGTGGACACCCTTGTCTTCTTACTGATCTTAGGGGGGATGCTTTCATATTTTCATGATTGAAACTCATGATAGCTGTAGGCTTATCATATATGGCCTTTACTATGCTAAGATAGGTTCCTTCTATGCCCATTTTTTGAAGGGGAGAAGGAAATGGCAACCCACTCCAGTACTTTTGCCTGGAAAATGCGATGAACAGAGAAGCCTGGTAGGCTATAGTCCATGGGGTCACAAAGAGTTGGACCTGACTTTGAGACTTCACTTCACTTTAATCATAAATGGATGCTGAATTTTTTCAAAGGCTTTTTCTGCATCTATTGAGATTATCATATTGTTTTTATCTTTCAACGTGTTAATATAGTGTATCACATTGATTGATTTGCATATATTGAAGAATCCTTGCATTCCTGGAATAAATCCAACTTGATCATGGTGTATGAGCTTTTTGATGTGTTGCTGAATTCTGTTTGCTAAAATTTTGTTGAGAATTTTTACATCCATGTTCATCAGTAATACTGGCCTGTAGTTTTCTTTTTTTGTGTTGTCTTTGTCTGGTTTTGGTATCAGGGTGATGGTGGCCTCACAGAATGAGTTTGGAAGTGTTCTTTCCTCTGCAATTTTTTGAAAGAATTTTGGAAAACTCAGCAGTGGCCACAGGACTGGAAAAGGTCAGTTTTCATTCCAATTCCAAAGAAAGGCAATGCAAAAGGATGCTCCAACTACCACACAATTGCACTCATCTGACATGCTAGTAAAGTAATGCTCAAAATCCTCCAAGCCAGGCTTCAGCAATACTTGAACCGTGACCTCCCTGATGTTCAAGCTGGCTTTAGAAAAGGCAGAGGAACCAGAGATCAAATTGCCAACATCCGCTGGATCATGGAAAAAGCAAGAGAGTTCCAGAAAAACATCTATTTCTGCTTTATTGACTATGCCAAAGCCTTTGNTCCAACCAGTCCATTCTGAAGGAGATCAACCCTGGGATTTCTTTGGAAGGAATGATGCTAAAGCTGAAACTCCAGTACTTTGGCCACCTCGTGTGAAGAGCTGACTCTTTGGAAAAGACTCTGATGTTGGGAGGGATTGGGGGCAGGAGGAGAAGGGGACGACAGAGAATGAGTTGGCTGGATGGCATCACTGACTCGATGGGTGTGAGTCTGAGTGAACTCCGAGAGATGGTGGTGAACAGGGAGGCCTGGCATGCTGTGATTTATGGGGTCGCAAAGAGTCAGACACGACTGAGTGACTGAACTGAACTGAACTGAAGCATTAGCTCTTCTCTAAATGTTTGATAGAATTCTCCTGAAGCCATCTGGTCCTGGACTTTTGTTTTGGGGGAGATTTTTTAATCACAGCTTCAATTTCAGTGCTTGTAACTGGGTTGATCATAATTTCAATTTTGTCCTGGTTCTGTCTTGGAAGATTGAACTTTTCTAAAAAACCTGTCCATTTCTTCCAGGTTATCCATTTTATTGCCATATAGTTGTTCATAATAGTCTCTTATAATCCTTTGTATTTCTGCATTGTCTGTTGTAACCTCTCCTTTTTCATTTCTAATTTTGTTGATTTGATTCTTCTCTCTTTTTTTCTTGATGAGTCTGGCTAAAGATTTGTCAGTCTTGTTTATCTTCTTAAAGAACCAGATTTTAGTTTTATCAATCTTTACTATTGTTTCTTTCATTTATTTCTGCTCATATCTTTATGATTTCTTTCCTTCTACTAATTTTAGTGTTTTTTGGTTCTTCTTTTTCCAGTTGTTTTAGGTGTAAATTTAGGTAGTCTATTCAATGTTTTTCTTGTTTCTTGCTGTAGGACTGTATTGCTATAAGCTTCCCTCTTAGGACTGCTTTTGCTGCATCCCATAGGTTTTGAGTTGTCATGTTCTCATTGTCATTTGTTTCTAGAAATTTTTTGATTCCCTTTTGATTTCTTCAGTAACCTGTTGGTTATTTAGAAATGTATTGTTTAATATCCATGTGTTTGTGTTTCTTACAGATTTTTTTTTTTCCTTGTAGTTGATATCTAGTCCCATAGTGTTGTTGTCAGAGAGGATGCTTGATATGATTTCAGTTTTCTTAAATTTACTGAGCTTTGATTTGTGACCCAAGATGTGGTCTATCCTGGAGAATGTTCCATGTGTACTTGAGAAGGTGTATTCTTCTGCATTTGGATGGAATGTCCTGAAGATATCAGTGAGATCCATCTCATCTAATGTATCATTTAAGACTGTGTTTCCTTATTAATTTTCTGTTTTGAGGATCTGTCCATTGGTGTGAGTGGGTGTTAAAGTCTCCTACTATTATTGTGTTACTGTCAATTTCTCCTTTTATGTCTGTTAATGTTTGTCTTATGTATTGAGGTGTTCCTATGTTGGGTGCATAGATATTTACAATTGTTATGTCTTCCTCTTGGATTGATCCCTTGATCATTATGTAGTATCCTTCCTTATCTCTTGTAATCTTATTTATTTTAAGGTCTGTTTTGTCTGATATGAGGATTGCTACTCCAGCTTTTTTTTTTTTTTTTTGCTTCACATTTGCATGGAATAAATATATTTTTCCATCCTCTCACTTTTAGTCTATATGTGTGTTTAGGTCTGAAGTGTGTTTCTTGTAGACAGCGTATATATGTGTCTTGTTTTTGTATCCATTCAGCCAGTCTGTGTCTTTTGGTTGGAGCATTTAATCCATTTATAGTTAAAGTAATTACTGATATATATGTTCCTATTACCATTTTCTTAATTGTTTGGGGTTGATTTTGTAGACTTTTTTTCTTCTCTTGTATTTCTTGACTATATAAGTCTGTTTAACATTTGTTGTAAACCTAGTTTGGTGGTACTGAATTCTCTTAACTTTTGCTCATCTGAAAAGATTTTTAATTCTCCATCAATTATGAATGCGATCCTTGCTGGGTACAGTAATCTTGGTTGTAAATTTTTCCCTTTCAGTGCTTTAACTATATCCTGCCATTCCCTTCTGGCCTGCTGAAAGATCAGCTATTAAGTGTATGGGATTTCCCTTGTATGTTACTTGTTGCTTCTCCCTTGCTGCTTTTAATATTCTTTCTTTGTGTTTAGCCTTTGTTAGTTTGATTAGTATGTGTCTTGGTGTGTTTCTTCTTGGGTTTATCCTGTATGGGACTCTTTGTGATTCTTGGACTTGATTGACTATTTCCTTTTCCATGTTGGGGAAATTTTCAACTATAATCTCTTCAAAAATTTTCTCATACCCTCTCTTTTTCTCTTCTTCTTCTGGGACCCCTATAATTTGAATGTTGGTACATTTGATATTGTCCTAGAGGCCTCTGAGACTATCCTCAGTTCTGTTCATTCTTTTTACTTTATTTTGCTCTTCAGAAGTTATTTCTACCATTTTATATTCCAGCTCACTGATTCATTCTTCTGCTTCAGATATTCTGCTATTGATTCCTTCTAGAGTATTTTTAATTTCAGTTATTGTGTTGTTTGTCTCTGCATGTTTATTCTTTAGTTCTTCTAGGACTTTGTTAATTGTTCCTTGCATTTTCTCCATTCTGTTTTCACGGTTTTTGATCATCTTTACTGTCATTATTCTGAATTCTTTTTCATGTAGTGTGCCTATTTCCTTTTCATTTATTTGAACTTCTGTGTTTCTGGTTGGTTCCTTCATTTGTGTAGTATTTCTCTGCCTTTTCATTAATTTTTTTAACTTACTGTGTTTGAGGTCTCCTTTTCCCAGCCTTCAAGATTGAATTCTTTCTTCCTTTTGGTTTCTGCTCTCCAAAGGTTGGTCCAATGGTTTGTGTAAGCTTCTTATAGGGTGAGATTTGTGCTTAGTTTTTGTTTTTCCTCTGATGGCCAAGGCTGAGTGAGGTGGTAATACTATCTGCTGATGATTGGGTTTGTATTGTTGTTTGTTGTATTATGTTTGTTTGTTGTTTAGATGAGGCGTCCTGCACACGGTGCTGTTGGTGGTTGGGTGATGCCAGGTCTTGTATTCCAGTGGTTTCCTTTGTGTGACTTCTCACTATTTGATACCCCCTAGGGTTAGTTCTCTGGTAATCTAGGGTCTTGGAGTCAGTATTCCCACTCCAAAGGCTCAGGGCTTGATCTTTTGAGCAATGGCACTGTTCAAGGATATATATGAGAAATTAAATCAGCTGATGGGCTTTGAAACCAAAGCAAGATCTTCTTCCTCCTCCACCTGGAATCTCTTTTGAGTGCAACGGCTGCTAAATCGCTTCAGTCGTGTCCAACTCTGTGCGACCCCAGAGACAGCAGCCCACCAGGCTCCCCCGTCCCTGGGATTCTCCAGGCAAGAACACTGGAGTGGGTTGCCATTTCCTTCTCCAATGCATGAAAGTGAAAAGTAAAAGTGAAGTCGCTCAGTCGTGTCTGACTCTTAGCGACCCCATGGACTGCAGCCTACCAGGGTCCTCCACCCATGGGATTTGCCAGGAAAGAGTTCTAGAGTGGGGTGCCATTGCCTTCTCCTTGAGTGCAACAGAGTTAGGTGCTATTAGTTGTTCCTTACGGCCGTTCCATGAGTTGCTTTCCACTGAGGCTGGGGTGAGGGGGCATCACTCAAATGTCGCCTTTCTGATTTTCTTAGTGGTTAACTTTAAAGAGCAAAACTTTTAAATTTTGATGAAATTCAGTTTATTTATGTTTATTTTGGGCTTCCAAATAAGTTATTTGATGCTAGTGTTAAAGAAGCCGGCTGCCAATTCAGGAGACTAAGAGACATGGGTTTATTTCCTGGGTCAGGAAGATCCCCTGGGGGAGGGCCACAGCAACCTACTCCAGTACTCTTGCCTGGAAAATCATGGGCAGAGAAGCCTGGTGGGCTACAGTCCATAGGGTTGCAAAGACTCGGACATGACCGAATTGACTTAGCACGCACACACCACATGTGCTTATTTTATAATTTGGCATTTTACATTACTACCTCAAGGTCACAGCCATTTTCTGTTTTCTTCCAGGAGTTTTATAGCTTTCGGTTTCCAGTTTCAGTGTCTGATCTATGTGCTGTTAATTTTGTCTATGGTGGAGCGTAATGGGCTAATGTTCATTTTATTGCTACTGGCTTTCATTGTTCTGGCATGCTTTATTGAAATATTTCTCTTCACATTGTATTACTTTGGACCCATAGTCAAAAATCAAATCTAGATTCCATTCTGTTATATTTATATATTGTTTCTCTTAATGCCAACACCACAGTCTTAATTAATGTTGTATAATATGAAGTCTTGAAATCAGAAAGAATAAGTCTTCCAAATTTATTTTATTTCTTTATTATTTTTATTGAAGTATCTTGCATTTTATATAAATTCAAATATTAAATTGTCAATTTCTTTTTTAAAGTTTTCTGGAATTTTGTTGAACCTGTGTTGAATTTATAGATTAACTTGGGGATATTTAACAGCTTTAAAAACTTTTATTTGTTGAAATATAGTTGATTTACCATATTACATTAGTTTCAGGTGTATGACATAGTGATTCAGTATTTCTGCAGATTATACTCCATTATAGTTTATTACAAGATAATGACTATAATTTCCTGTTCTACAGTATATCCTTATTGCTTATCTATTTTATACATAGTAGTTTGTATCTGTTAATCCTCTGTCTGTGTGTGTGTGTGTGCGCGCGCACGTGCGCTACTTGCTCAGTCATGTCTGACTCTACCCATGGACTGTAGCCGGCCAGTCTTCTCTGTCCATGGCATTCTCCAGGCTAGAATACTGAAGTGGGTTGCGATTCTCTTCTCCAGGAGATCTTCTCAACCCAGGGATTGAACCTGCTCTCCTGCACTGCAGGCAGATTCTTTGCCATCTGAGACACCAGGGAAGCCCAATTAATCCTGTATCCCTAATTTATCCCCCTCCCTTTCCTTCTCCCCTTTGGTAACCACAAGTTTCTTTTCAATATCTGTGAGTCTGTTTTGCGTATACATTCATTAGTACTCTTTTTTAAGACAGTATTTGGGGGCTATTTAACACCTTAATATTAAGTCTGAACAATATTGTGTCTTTTTGTAAGAAGGACTTGTTAATATCTAGATTTCAAGTGACTTAGGTTTATTTGCATTCTTAGTTCTCTGATGGGCTTTAGAAACTAGGATTCTTCAGGTTATTTGGTTTCCTCTCTTGTGCTACATCCTTAGTGACTTTCTATATCCTAAATGGGAGCAGAAGCCACTTTTTTATTAGAGTAGCTTTTAAACTTCTGGCTCAAATACTTTATTTCTTTTTTTAAAAGTTACTGAGTATTATTTTCTTTATAAAATAGCTTTATTCAAGATATAATAGACATTTAATAAGGTGGACACAAGTTTTACAATTAGAGATATTTTACCAGATGAATACATCTCGTAATCAAGATAATAAATATATGTGACATCTCCCAAAATTCTTCATGTCCCTTTGTAATCCTCACACATCTCCCCAGTCTGCCCCCATCCATAGACAACCACTGATCTGTTGTCACTATATATTAGTTTGTATCTTGTGGAATTTAAATAAAACTGTCATTTCACTTGGCACAATTACTTTGAGATTCATTTATGTTACTGAGTGTATCATTAATTCCTCCCTTTTGTTGCTGTGTAGTATTCCATTTTATCAGCACCTCAGTGTCTCTCTATTCAGTTATTGGTGAAGATCTGGGATGTCTACAAGTTTTGGCTGTCATAAACGTAGCTGTGATACACATCCCTGTATAGGTTTTTATATGGATTTCATGCTTTCTCTGTGTGGTCACTGTCCCAGTCGTGTCTGACTCTTTGCAGCCCCATTGACTGTAGCCTGCCAGGCTCCTCTGCCTATGGAATTTTCCAAGCAGAAATATTGCAGTGGTATGCCATTTCCTGCACCAGGAGATCTTCCTGACCCGGGGATCAAACCCAAATCGAACGCTTTGATTACTGTTGGGTAAATAAGTGCCTAGCTGTGGAGTGACTAGAACCAATGGTGTATTAATTAATTCGTCGCCCATCTGATGTCTTTTATATGCTATGCTTAGTTTGCTTGTACTTTGTCAAGAATTTTTTGTATATTCAAAACATTAATCCTTATAGTTTTGTTTTCTCGTAATGTCTTTACTTACTTTTGGTATTAGAGTAATTTTGGTGTCATAAATAAATTGGGAAATATTCCCTCCTCTTCAACTTTGTGTAAGAGTTTGTGCAGAATGAGTATTCTTTCTTGGTTAAATTCCTAGTGAAGATGCTTGGGTCTAAAAGGTATTCTTTTTTTAAGGATTTTAAGTATATTTTAATTTATTTGGTAGATAGAGAATGCTTCATGTTATTTCTTCTTGAGTGTGTTTTCTAGTTTGTGTATTTCAAAAGACCTTCATCCATTTCATCTAACTTGTCAAATTTATTTATATAAAGTTGCTCATGTGCATGGGTATATGTGTGTACTCAGTTCTGTCTGACTCTTTGCGACCCCATGGACAATAGCCTGCCAGGCTCCTCTGTCCGTGGGATTCTCTAGGCAAGAATTCTGAAGTGGTTGCTCTACCCTTCTTCAGGGGATCTCCCCAACCCAGGGACTGAACCCAGGTCTTTTACATCTCCTGAATTGGCAAGCGGGTTCTTTACCAATAACACCACCTGGGAAGCCCTATAAGCTACATACTATATTGCTATTACTATTGTTTAAACAATTTTCTTTTGAAAAAAATTTAGATACTTAGAAATAGCTTTGTATATTTACCCAAGGTAGTTACCACTTCTAGTCCTTTCATTCTTCTTTCTATCTTTCTTCTGTCTGATGAACTTCCATGAGCATTTCTTGTTGTGTGGTAATTATTTCATCTTTGTGTGTCTGAAAATGTCTTTATTTGTCTTAATTTTTGAAATGTATTTCCTCCACATATAGGATTCTAGGTTAACAGTTTTTTCAGCCAGGGTTTTAAAGATGTTATTCTACCCTCTTTCCTGTCTTCGTCTTTTTTAAAATGAGAAATTTGCTGTCTTCCTTATTTTTGTTCCTGTGTATATAATGAGTGTTTCTCTTGGCTATATAAAAGATTTTCTCTTTATCAAGTGTCTTGAGCAATCTGATTGTAGTATTGTTGTCGGTGTTCAGTCACAATCAGGTTCGACTTTATGACCCCGTGAAATGCAGCACACTAAACTTCCCTATTCTTCAGTATCTCCCAAAGTTTGCTCACACTCAGGTCCATTGAGTCAGTGATGCCATCCAACCATCTCATCCTCTGTCTCCCCCTTCTCCCCTTGCCCTCAGTCTTTCCCAGCATCAGGGTCTTTTTCATTGAGTCACCTCTTCACATCAAGTGGCCAAAGTATTAGAGCTTCAGCTTCATCATCAGTTCTTTGAATGAATATCAGGGTTGGTTTCCTTTGGGATTGACTGGTTTGATCTCCTTGCTGTTCAAGGGACTCTCAAGAGTCTTCCTCAGCACCACAGTTCAAAAACATCAGTTATTTGGCCCTCAGCCTTTTTCATGGTCCAACTCTCATATCCATACATTACTACTAAAAAAAATATATGGACCTTTATCAGCAAAATGATGTCTCTGCTTTTTAATACCCTGTCTAGGTTTATCATAGCTTTTCTTCCAAGGATATCTTGGTATAATTTTTTCATATGTCTTGTGTTCAGAGTTTGTTCAATTGCTTTGGTCTTTGGGCTTGTAATTTTCATCAAATTTGGAATGTTCTAGGCCATTATTTCTTCAGTTACATTTTCTGCCCTGCCCCTTTTATGAATACCAATTACACCTGTATTATATGGCTTCAAGTTTCTTCTGCCCTTCACAAGTGCTCTTTTCATTCATTTATTGTATACTTTTTCTTCTGTATGTGTTTTTTCTTGAAGAGTTTCTATTGCTAATGTCTTCATATTTGTAACTCTGTTTATTCTGCAATGTCTAGCATGCTCTTACTGCCATCCAGTGTATTTCATTTTCCACCTCAGACTTGCAATTTTCATTTCTGAAAGTTTTATTTAGCTCATATTTAACTATTTAACTCTTTTAAAGATCTGCAATAGAGTTGTAACCACAATTGTAATGTTCTTTTCTGCTAGTTCTAACACCTTAATCAGTTTTTTTTTTTTTTTTTCTCTCTCTCTCTCTCTTTTTCTCATTCCAGATTGTATTTTCTTGCTCTTTGCATGTCTGGTGGGTTTTGATTGGCTGTCTGGCACTGTGAATTTTATCTTGTTGAGTGCTTGACTTTTGTATTCATACAAATATTCTTAAGCTCCATTTGTAACTGAGCAGAACCCTTTGGGGCCTTTCCAGAACAGACACCCCCTCCCCCGGACCATGTCCTCCACCTGGCTCTTATTTGTTGAAAAATGTAGCCTCCTAGGCTTTCCTTGATTTCCAAAGAGTAGATTTAATCAGAAGTGAGGAAATGAACAGAAAACAGTCATGCAGATAAAACAATAACAGTTTAGCCATTCAGCAATACTTTGGTTCTTCCTCAAGGTCTATAGATGGTATTCTAAGCTGTGTCCTCTGAGCTGTTTGGCAGATCCTAAAACCCCTACCAGGTGGAAGAAGTTAACTGTATCCTGCTCACAAGCACATTGTAGACCCCAGGCCAGCTGGAACCAGAAGGTTGATGGTGTTGGCTCCCAATTACCTCACCACCAGCCAATCAGAAGAATTTCCATGAGCTGATGACACATCCCACAAGCCCCCTTGCTCACCTTGTCTTTAAAGACTCTTCCCTGAAAGCCCCTGGGAAGTTTAGTCTTTAAGGCACTAGCTGCCTTGAATCCTTGCTTGGTTCCTGCAATAAATGTTGCACTTTCCTTCACCACGGCCTGGTGTCAGTCTGCTAATAGTCTACTGGCTGGCTTCAATGTGCACAGGCAAGCGGACCCAAGTTTGGCTGGGTAATGTGTTTGCTATCAGGTTGTGTGGAAACGGTTTCATCCTTAGGGTCCTGCTTTTACTATTTGCTAGATAGGACCTAATAGTACAGGGCTAAGTATTGCCCACCAGTGAGGCAAAACTGTTTCCTAGGAAACGACCCAATGCCCCATAAATTACGCACCAGCCTGGCAGTGAGAATAGTTGTGATTTTTGGCCCGTGTGAGTGCCAAGCCCTTTTCTCTCTGTTCCTTTCAGGAAGTGTGTTCTTCAGCCTCCAGTGAATGTCTTTACATGTGCACTTCAGTCTTCCTCTGCTGACCACTCAGCCCGCCTCACACATGGAGTGCTCTATCCTTCTTGTTCTCCTGGGGTCTCAGTTCTGTCTCCTCCATTCAAAGACTCTTCTGGGCTCTGGATTCCACCTCATCATATTACAGTCTGGAAACTCAAGACAGTTGTCAGTCTTGCTGCTTTTGTTTCCAGCTCTCGGGTTTACTTTCCTTTGCTGCCTAATGTCCAGTGGCAAATCACCATTGTTTCATTTATTTTGTCTTTTTAAAAAGTCAGTTGTGTCCAGTGTGAGTAAATTTAAATCCTCTTATTCCATTTTGTCAGGAAGCTAGCTATCTTTTTTTTCAGAGATATTTCTCCCTGCCCCACCGTGTGGCCTCCTTTGTCATTGTGATCAGTCACGTAAGCTTCCCTGCTGCTGCTTGCCCTCCTTCCCCAGCCCTCTCTTTGACCCCAGATCCTGGTAGAACATCCCCCTAGTGATAAGAATTTCAAAGTAGTTTCATAAAATCCTTGTTCTAGTTTGCAACTTTAAGTACTTTATGAACCCTGTTTATTATTATGGAAGATTATCTATCATCTGTCTATCCATTATCTATCTATCTATATCATCTATCTATTTATCTACTTCTAATTAAAATTTTTTCCAGGCTGTATGGTAAAAAGATATCTTATTTCAGAGACTTCAAGTGAGAAAGTTTATGTAAGAATATAGACAGATGTAGTGAAGCACAGAATGTGTTCCCAGCAGCAGATCCGGTCCTCAAGGGAAATCAGGTGTTCATTCAGGATCCCACGGAAAGTTCACATAATGTTCCCACAGGACAGATGGCATGAGTCAAGCCCTGTGTGAGCCTGGCCCAGGTGCCAAGCCGGGGGTTGCTTGGTCACATAGCACCATGTGCAGCAACCTTTCAGATAAATCCTTCTCAGAGGGGGCCGAGGGCTTCACTGTTAGGGCTCCATGGAGCGTCCAGAACGATGCTAGTGGTTCACAAGGATAGGCACTCTTTTGAGTATTCATCTTGCAAACATTTTCAACACTCCCATCCTTACAGCATATATATGCATGCGTACATATATATGTATGTATATATATCAACTTTCCTGTTTTCCAAGAAGAAATACAGACTCAGCCAAGTGAAACATTTTTCAATGCACCAACTCATTCCATTCATACCCTTGATTATTTTGGATCCAGCAGATACTAAAATACTTTCTTGTTCCAGGTCATGCAGAAGAGAATGGATTGTTGTTGTTATAAACTGCATTGTGTCCCCCAAATTGCTGTGTTGAAGCCTTTAACCCCCATATTGGTTATATTTGGATATAGGACCACAGGGTGGGGCTGTCATCCAATGTGACTGGTGTCCTTATAAGACAAGGAAGAAACAGCAATGATGGACACAGAGAGAAAAGGCGACATGAGGACACAGTGAGAAGGCCAAGGAGAAAGGCCTCAGCAGAAGCCAACTCTACTGATATCTTGACCTTGAATTCCCAGCTTCAGACTGTGAAGGAATAAATACCTGTCATTTAAGCCACAAGTCTGTGGTGATTTATTATGAAATCTCAAGCTGATGGATACAGTCCTCAGAAACAAAAAAGAGTTTCAGATGTCTATGCATGCATACTAAGTCACTTCAGTCATGTCCAACTCTTTGTAACTCTCTGGACCGTAGCCCACCAGGCTCCTTTGTCCATGGGGATTCTCTAAGCAAGAATACTGGAGTGGGTTGCCATGCCTTCCTCTCAGATTTCTGTAGTCCTTCCCAAATCTAGCGTTCTGTGGGTTGATCCCTTGACTACACAGAACAAATGCCAACATCTTGTTAAAACCTAGCAATTCAACCATCCCTCCAGACTCCAGGTACAGTTTGGTAACTGTATCTGGAGACCTTTTTTCTCACCTTCCCCAGAGGGTCCTTACTGAACAGTGAGTGATGGCCCAGGGTTCTCCAGGATAGGTGAGTACAGAGTAGGCTTCTGAAAGTGATGTTTCCTGCCATAGGAACCAATATGGATATTGTCCCGAAAGGTGCCCTTGAGCCCAGGTGAAGAGCCCTGGATTCTCACAAGCTGAGGAAACCCTGCAGGACAGACAAGATGGCTTGGGGCTTTATGAGAACCAGATCATGGGTGACACAGAAGGCCAAGTATAGTGCCCCAGAGAAGAGAGGATGTGGTGTCCCTGTAAGCTCACTTTTCAAACCATGAGCCAGGTTTTTGTTTGTCTTTAAGTGCTTGCAATATCTTCCAAATTCCATGATTTCACCCCCACTTTTGCGATGGCACCCCACTCCAGTACTCATGCCTGAAAAATCCCATGGACGGAGGAGCCTAGTAGGCTGCAGTCCACGGGGTCGCAAAGAGTCGGACACGACTGAGCGACTTCACTTTCATTTTTCACTTTCATGCATTGGAGAAGGAAATGGCAGCCCACTCCAGTGTTCTTGCCTGGAGAGTCCCAGGGACGGGGGAGCCTGGTGGGCTGCCGTCTATGGGATCGCGAAGAGTTGGACACAACTGAGCGACTTCACTTTCACTTTCTTCTTCCTATAGATACCTTCCGCACATCAGACTCCGAACCCAGGTCACTTTCAGCCCTGGCTTATCAGCACCCACTTTCCACATTTCTCCCTTCCTCCCACAAGGAGAAGCATGGTGACTTTGGCTGTTCAGGACCAGCCTGAAAGAGCACAGAATAGCTCGTGTGTGATTTGAGGGCTGAGCCCAAAACATACCCAACCTCAGATGCAGGCTACTGTATTCATCCCTTAAGTGAAGCAAGGGAAGTCCACAACCTCCATGATGGAGATACAACCCTAGCCTGGAGCAGGAGCAGTTAAACTGGAAAGGCTTCTGGATGAATGAATTAGGAGAGAGAGAGAGTCCATCTTGTCCCCTCATTTGAAGGGAGTTGGAAGGCTGGGGGCTGTGTATACTGTGGGCCAAGTGAGTAGGTTGAGCAGACCTGGGTCTAGGTACACCAGCCTTCAATCCCAGTGCTGTCCCCAGTAGTCTCTGGGAGTCCTGTGTTGAGAATGTCTAGAGAAACGGGCCTCTTTGCTTCCTCCTCTATGTTGTGGCAGCATAAGGAGTCACCCATGCTGTGTGATTAAATCCCCAAACCAGATTTTCCCAGCTCCCCCACCACCTGTTTCCCTTCATACAGGCTCCCATACCCCTGCTCCCAGGGGAATTCTCATGTCACAGCATGGAGTGGGGACTGACCACGTCATCTCCCTGAGGGCACATCACAGGCTGCTCCAATGGTTTCTGATGAAGCCCGGTCTCCCAAAGTATCCTAGCTTGTGATTTCCCACAATTCATAATTCAGTCATCATTAGTGTCCCCGAAGAATCTGATAGATGCAAAAGGCCCTATCTGGATGACATCCAAATATTTACATCTGCAGTGGGGTACTATTTTGACAGAGAAAGTACAGATTCTTTGTCCACGATACTTCCAGGCATCCTTTGATCTTAACTGCCCTCCACCACTGTGGGGCACCAGCTGATGTGTATTGTATGTACCACACACAGCAGAGTGAGAGCCTGCATGTCACAACATAGCTTTATTGTCTCCAAACTGGTCTTTCAGAAATTCAAATCTGAAACAGGAATCTGAGATGTAAACATCTTGAGTTTCAAAAGTTGGGCCCTGAGAGACAATACGTGCTCATTTTGAGTCAGTTTCTCTCAGTCTGAAGAGTAGATTGAATTTTCCTGGGCTGGCGGGAGGGATAAATATCTTTATATTTACAAAGATATTTACCTGAGAAGAAAAAGGGAAATGAATCATGGGGCTTGAGCCACAGGCCCAGGGCAATCCCTTGGAGAGCCTGGCAGGGAGGGCAGGTGGAGATGGTCAGAAGGCAAGTGACTCACTGAATTATTATGAGTAATAATTCATGTAATATTCACTGATTATCATGTAATAATCACTGAATTATTACGAAGGGGCCTTGCAACCACAACTGCAGGGTAACTGAGCAGCAGCTTGCACACAGTAGTAACAGGGACCCCTGTGCAGGCAAGCCCTTCAGGGGGTGGCAGACAGAGGATGACACAGTGGAAACAGACACCCATCCCCATCCCTCTCTGAGACCTCAGCACCAAGAAACCACCCAAAACATAGCCATACTGGCAGGAAAAAGAGAAAGTGTGTGTGTGTGGGGGGGCATAGTCAATAAAGCTTGGGCAAGGGGAGACCTGAATTGCCTGAAATTTCATTTCTCCCATGGAAGGATACTTAGAAAAAATTATGTTATATAAACAAAAAGCTCCATTAAAAAAAAAAAAAAAACTTAGAGATTCATGCCCTGCTATTCCATTTTATTTATTCTCTGGAGCAAAATTTAAGCACGTAAAAATCAGAGTATAGTTGGATGAAAGCTTTATTGCCAAGGCTTTGAAGAACAAATATATATAATCCTACCTGTAGTTGAAAAATTATAAATGTCATTATTGAATGAATCTTTTACTGCTCTGAAACCTAAAAAACAAAAACAAAAAAAACAAAGCCACGTAAAATTGCCAACATTTTTTGTTGCTAGGACAAAAACAAAAATGAAAATAGTAGATAAATAGACTCTCAAATCACAATAATAATGTTTAGAGCAATTTTCTCTGTACCAGTAAAACTCCAGATAAGAAATGGGCTCATCTAAAGAAATTGATAACAGCAGTTCAGTCTCTTTGATGTGCAGCTTAGCATGAGTATGGAGGCCCAGAAAGAAAGTTCTGTGAAAGCAGATCTTAGTTAAGAAGAACTGGATTAGAGCAAAGCCACCTGCCATATAAGAGAAGGGATCCCTTTTAAGAAGCTCATTAATGAAGACTGCAAAAATCAATACTGGGCATGGATTGAATAACAGTGTACCAGCCACTTTGTATATCTTAAACACATAAATCCTGGACATCACCCACAAGGCCTTGACTAGGTCTCCCTTTATTACCTGACCCCTAGTTGTCCCCTCTCTAGCAGAGGGAGATGATGATGTTTCAGGTCCCCAGGTGTCAGTGTCACCTCTGAACTTTCCTGACAGAGAACTCTATGTCCTCTGCAGACCCACATGCTGTGGGCGTGGCCCAGGCCACAGCCTGTGTTCCAGTTTCTGGGGGGTGTAGAACAAGACTATCTGAACTTTCTTGGCTTTTGTAATTGAAGACAAATACCTTCCTCTACAAGCAGAGTTTCTGTCTTGGTCAGCTTAGCGTGTCTCAACAAAGTATGATACACTGGGTGCCTTAAATACCAGACATTTATTTCTCACACTCTGGAGGCTGGAAGGCCAAGGCCAGGGTGCCAGCATGGTCAGGTTCCGGTGAGGACCTGCTTTCTGGCTTGCAGACACCACCTTCTCCCTGTGTCCTCGTAAGCTTCCAGTAAGGTGTCTATAATTTATCTCTTCCTATAAGGGCACTAATACCATTATGGGGATCCCACACTCAGAGCCTCATCTAAACCTAATCACCTCCCAAACACACATCTCCTAAAACCATTCCTTTGGGGGTTAGGGCTTCAGTATAGGAATTTTTCTGGGATACAAATATTCTGTCTATCAATTCAGTTCAGTTGCTCAGTCATGTCTGACTCTTTGGAACCCCATGAATAGCAGCACACCAGGCCTCCCTGTCCATCGCCAACTCCCGGAGTTCACTCAGACTCATGTCCATCGAGT
>SJYT01027502.1:99380-175269 GCA_006410635.1 Cephalophus harveyi | reverse complement strand
TCTGCATTCAGATGCTTATATCTTTCCTTTTCTCCTTTGCTTTTCACTTCTCTTCTTTTCACAGCTATTTGTAAGGCCTCTTCAGACAGCCATTTTGCTTTTTTGCATTGCTTTTCCATGGGGATGGTCTTACTCCCTGTCTCCTGTACAATGTCACAAACCTCCGTCCATAGTTCATCAGGCACTCTGTCTATCAGATCTGGTCCCTTAAATCTATTTCTTACTTCCACTGTGTAATCATAAGGGATTTGATTTAGGTCATACCTGAATGGTCTAGCGGTTTTCCCTACTTTCTTCAATTTAAGTCTGAATTTGGTAATCAGGAGTTCATGATCTGAGCCACAGTCAGCTCCTGGTCTTGTTTTTGCTGACTGTATAGAGCTTCTCCATCTTTGGCTACAAAGAATATAATCAATCTGATTTTGGTGTTGACCTTCTGGTGATGTCCATGTGTAGAGTCTTCTCTTGTGTTGTTGGAAGAGGGTGTTTGCTATGACCAGCGCGTTCTCTTGGCAAAACTGTATTAGCCTTTGCCCTGCTTCATTCCGTACTCCAAGGCCAAATTTGCCTGTTACTCCAGGTGTTTCTTGACTTTCTACTTATGCATTCCAGTCCCCTATAATGAAAAGGACATCTTTTTGCAGTGTTAGTTCTAAAAGGTCTTGTAGGTCTTCATAGAACCGTTCAGCTTCTTCAGTGTTACTGGTTGGGGCATAGGCTTAGATTACTGTGATATTGAATGGTTTGCCTTGTAAATGAACAGAGATCATTCTGTCATTTTTGAGATTGTATCCAAGTACTGCATTTTGGACTTTTTTGTTGACCATGATGTCTACTCCATTTCTTCTAAGGGATTCCTGCCCACAGTAGTAGATATAATGGTTATCTGAGTTAAATTCACCCATTCCAGTCCATTTTAGTTCGCTGATTCCTAGAATGTCGACGTTCACTCTTGCCATCTCCTGTTTGACCACTTCCAATTTGCCTTGATTCGTGGACCTGACATTCCGGGTTCCTATGCAATATTGCTCTTTACAGCATCGGACCTTGCTTCTATCACCAGTCACATCCACAACTGGGTATTGTTTTTGCTTTGGCTTCATCCCTTCATTCTTTCTGGAGTTATTTCTCCACTCATCTCCAGTAGCATATTGGGCACCTACTGACCTGGGGAGTTCCTCTTTCAGTATCCTATCATTTTGCTGTTTCATACTGTTCGTGGGGTTCTCAAGGCAAGAATACTGAAGTGGTTTGCCATTCCCTACTCCAGCAGACCACATTCTGTCAGACCTCTCCACCATGACCCGGCCATCTTGGGTGGCCCCACACAGCATTGCTTAGTTTCATTGAGTTAGACAAGGCTGTGGTCTATGTGATCAGATTGACTAGTTTTCTGTGATTATAGTTTCAGTGTGTCTGCCCTCTAACAACCTCCAAATATAGGCAAGGGTTTCAGTTGCCTGGCAGTCACAGAAGCAACAGGAAAACCTCCAATTCTTGCTCATCCCAGCAGAGCCTGCCCCCTGGTCTATTCACCTTCAGAGGTCAGGATCTCATCTGGTACATGATGCTTCCTGGGAGGGTTCAGATAGTTAGGGAAGTTGGGAGTGTCTGTTGGGAATTTGGGGAATGTCGGGAGTGCTGATAATGTTGGGAATTGGGGAACAATTGGGAATGCTGGGAAATTTGAGAATTTCAGGAATATAGACTCTAATCCACAAAGAAGATTCAAGTTGCCAGCTGCGGCGGCACTTCTGCCACCAGGAGACCCTTCCACAGGTAACCTGGCCTCACTTGCAGGCATATCCTCTCCTGCTGGCATCCCCCTCCCCCGACTGAGACCCAAGGTACAAGTGGGCATTTCATCCTCTGACACAGTGCATCTCATGCATCCACGCTTTTGCACACACTGCTCCCTCCTGGCACCCCCCTCCCCTTTTGTCTTCAGGGCAAATTCTCAATCCCTGTGCAGCAATGATTCATGTGTCCCCCCTTTGAAGACTTTCATGTCCCCCTACCCACCACAGGCAGTGAGGGCATTCGAGGCTCTAGCAACTTACTTCTATTATTTCTGTCTAATATTTCATTGTAATTATGGGTGTTTTTTTTTCCAACTAGTACCTGAGCTTCTTGGCAGCCTTGACCAGAGAGGCTGGTGGAGAGTGGGGAGTCTCAGTTGGGATGACTCTGAACATACTCATAGTTCATCTCAGAGTTGGCCTCTGCGCCCCCAGCTAGACCTAGAGCCCAGCTTGATGCCAGACTTTGATGAGATTCTTAAATGTGTGACAAAACGAGCCCTGAAGTTGATCAGAAATCCACTGATTCATTAATGGATGCAATGAACACTTCTGGAATACCTATCAGGATTGAGGCCTTGTCTCAGATACAATGTGATAAATCTGAGTCATCATTTTAAGGAATCTAAAATCTAATACAGGACTTCCTGGTGGCCCAGCAGTTGAATCTGCCTGCCAATGCAAGGGACATGGGTTTAATCCTTGGTTGGGGAAGATTCCGCATGCTGCAGGGCCAATTAAGCTCTCATGCCACAGCTACTGAGCCTGTGCTCTAGAGCCCAAAAGCTGCAACTGTTGAGCCCTCATGCTTAGAGCTCATGTTCTGCAATAAGAGAGGCCACCTCAATGAGAAGCCACAACTAGAGAAAGCCTACATGCAGCAAAGAAGACCCAGAGCAGCCAAAAATAAATAATTAATTAAAAAATAAAATTGAATACAGGAGAAAATCCATGCAAATACATAATGTTAATAGTTGTCTATTTCTGTGTAACAAGTTTTCCCCACATTTAGCAGCTAAAGACAACAAGCATTCATCATCTCACATTGTTTCTCTGGGTAAGGATCTGGGTATGCTTGACTGGGTATCCCCAGCTCAGGAGCCCCACAGGGTTGCATACAGGCTGTCATCTGGGAATGCATCATCTGAAGGCTTGACTGGGCCCGGGGCATCCACCTCCCTGGCAGCCACGCCCACAGCTGGCAAGTTGGTGCTGGCTGTCAGAAAGAGGCTTCACCCCTTAGTTCCAAGGAGAGAAATCCATTCTATTGGCTCTCAGCTTAGCTGAGTCTCCCTTGTGGCACCTTGAGTTCAGCAAACAGCATTTCACATCTTTCCTGGACTGACCGCTAACTGGAGATTCCCTGCACACTTACAAGAGTAGGTTAGAGGCACAGAACCCCTCAACCCCTCACTTCCTGGGGAAGTTAGCCGTGGAGGAGCCCTCCAGGCCCCCTGTCCTCTGTCCTGGCTGTGCCAGCTCTGAGCCTGGAACATGGTTGATCACGAAGTAGGAAATAGCGCCAAGTGGCCAAGAATGTGGGTGCTGACTTGACTTAGAAGAAATTTCTTACTCTCCACACCACAGTTTACTCACAGGCAAACTGGGGTTGGTGACAGTAGCTCCCCTGTGACATTGGCTAGAGATGAAATGTTGACTTTGTTGTAGCAGAGTGCATGAAACAGAAAACAGCAGAAGGTGACCTGACTTTCACTGTTTCCTGCGGACCCTCTCATTTCCAGGCAGAATTTTGCTGCTCTTGCAACAGGTCATTCAGACAAACATCCCCTGAAAAAAACAAATCAAGAACTGAATCACCAAATACTGATTAAGCACAAACATGATAATCTTGGTAGTAGGTGTCTCAGGCCTTCCCTTCAAGGCACTTGTAATTGAGAAGGCAATATTTAGGACTGTAAAAGAAATCGGTGAGCAGCAGTAAGGCAACCTAGCTTGGACCACAGGGGTCTAGTCCTGGGTTCCAGGGTGGTGGAGACTGACCTGTGCTTTGGGTTGGGAACCCATTTGCACCTTGACTTCAAATAAAGCACTGGAAGGAAGGGCTGCATTTTCCAGGATGTCCTGCAGAGCCGTCCTACCTTGCCTCTCCTCGGACACACAACAAACAGGTCATGACTCAACATTTACCCAGGTCCAAGGTACCAGCTGAGATACTGTACTCCATATTGAAGAACACATAAAGGTGGGGACAGTGTGTGCCGCGATGGTTGTGCTTTCAGGCAGAAGCTGGGCACGTGCACATACACATGCGGCAGTGTGTCAGGCTGTCACATGCAGTCACAGTAGTCAAGCTGGGGAGAAAAGGACGTTTCTTGGGATTAGAAGCTGGATCCCTGGGTGAGGCACTTACTTGGTGTTGCTGCAGTGATGAAGTGGCGGAGGGACATAGGAACAGCAGGCACAGTGTTGTGGCGAGAGAAGAATGAGCTGGGGCTGCTGGATCCACCTTCTTAGCATAATTGCCCCTGGATGGGAGTCTCCTCCAGTGCCCAGAGGGGTTCTGGTGCTCACAGGTGTCTCCTTAATGTTGGGGGGCATGCTATAATCAAACAGGCTCTTAGATCAGATAGCCAGCACCCTCCCTTGAGCTAGGACTCAGGGATACAAGGACAGCAAGGTTGAGCTGAGCTGAGGGCTGGTGGCCTGAGGAAGTTGGTTGTCTAAAAGGCTCGGGATGAGCAGGCCATGGGAAGGTCAGCAGGGAGCTAGGTGTCAAGAGCCATTTCCTCCAGGCCTGTGCCATCACTATCTGGAGGCATTGGCTCTGCAGACAGACATTCTTCCGCTGAAGCCAAAGGAACACTGGAGTCAGATTTAATTCCTGCTGGCATGGGGGTCTTAAATGTGTTGTAACAGTGGCTGGACTGCTCCCATCTCTTCTCCATCCAATCTGTCTGGGGGCGAAGAGGGGACCAGGAAGACCCACCTGTGCCCTGACCCCAGGTGTTCATCCCAAGAGGTTCTGGTGGGTTTTCTGTTCCTTAAGGCCAAACCCCAGCAACTATGAGCTGGGTGTTGCTTGCTTTCTGTCAAATCCTGGAAAAGTCTCCTTTTTAATTCTATGTTTTCTGAGAAATAGAGATTTGCTGATTTTATCTTTAGATACGTTCATGAGGGAGCTTCCTCCCATTTTCAGGGGAGGCCCAGCTTGGCCCGGCTGTCCTGCTCCTTTCTCTGACCTGTGTCCTGGGGACCTGTGGGGAAAGGACGAGCAGCCTGGGGAAGGTTTCTAAAACTTTAAGCTCATCTACTGGCCCAAAGCTACTCGTTTTTCTTGACTTATTTTCCTTTCTCTTACAATGTCTATTTTCTTCTTTTTTATTCCTTTGGAATTCTTGTTTGACTATTTCTTCAGGTAGGGTATATGATTTATATGCTTATAGTAGACATTCCAAAGGTAAAGTTAATAGAGGGGAGATGAATTGGTGAGAGTGAGATGGCCTTGTTGGAACCCCTCTGGCCTCAGACCTCACAGATTGACTAGCCACCAGTTCCCTTCCTGACTCAACTGTGTTTCGTTTCAGGAAAGAATCAGGCTGTCACTACGCGTGCATGTGTGTGTGCACGCGTGCACACACACACACACACACACAAATTATCTTGCTAATTAATTAAGCCTACCTATCTTTCTAGTTAATTAAGCCTACAAAAAAGGCCTACATTCTTTTTTTAAAAAATTTTTATTTATTTGGCTGTGCCAGGTCTTATCTGGGCACTTGGCATCTTCTATGTTCCTTGAGGCATTTGGGGTCCTCAGTTGTGGTATGTGGGATTTTCTTTTTTTTTTTTTTTTAGTTGTGGCATGTGAACTCTTAGTTGAAGCATGTGAATTCTTAGTTGCAGCATGTGGGATCTAATTCCTGGACTAGTGATTGAACCTGGGCCCCCTGTACTGGGAGCTGGGAGTCTTAGCCACTGGACCATCAGGGAAGTCCTTAGTCAAACTTCTAGTATGATTATACAAACAGTGCAGATGCAGGAGGAAATACAAACTAATATAAGGTCCACTCATTCCTTTTCAAGAAGATATGTTCTTGTGGGTGAGCAAGATAATACAAGATTCAGATAACAGATAAACCAGATGAGGTGCTCAGTGCCAGAATATGGATCTTAGAGAAATAGTATTTTCTCTTTGAATGTTAGGATAATAACCATGGCAAGTTCCAGAAAATAGAGTTGAAGGCCATTTTCCCCCTAGAGTTCTTATCTAGAACCACAATATGGCCAGAAGTAGGAGGAACTTCAACATCCTCAGATTTCTGCAGAGGAACCTCAGGTTCAGGGCAGAAGATGACCTAGGCAAGGTCCACTGTAAGCTATTAGCAGATCTGGAATTCAGCCTTCACCTTCTTATGTCCAAGAAAGCATGGTGCCAACTCTGCTTTACTTTAGGCTCCTATTTTAGTTGTTTGGATATAATCCTTGTGTAGGTATCCAGCTAAATCCATAATCAAAACACAGCTGAACTTGTACATTTTGGATTAGCATCATGATCAAATAATTATTAATAGTTAATAATTCAGAGTTCAGTCTCTACATTATGAATTTGCAGGAACAGTAAATTAATTTTGGTCACTGTAATAGTCTGTTAAGATTACTATAACAAATTATAATACACTGTCGGGTTTAAACAACAGAAATTAATTTTTTCACAGTCTGGAGGCTGGAAGTCCGAGATCAAGGTGTCTGCAGGGGTGGTTTCTGCTGAGACCTCTCTCCTTGGCCTATAGCCTGCTGTCTTCTCCATGTCCTCACGTCACCTGTCTTCTAAGTCTGTGTTCCCAATGTCTTCTTATAAGGACTCCAGTCATAATGGGTTACGATTCATCTAATGACCTGAGTTTAACTCAACTGCCTCATTTAAAGACTCTCTCTTCAAAGTAAAGTCACATTCTGAAGTACTGGGAGTTAGGACTGCAGCATATGGATTTGAGGAGGGGACACATTTCAGTTCATAACACTCACTTAAAAATATCAAAATAGCACAAAAAGGAAGCAAGAATATTAAGCATCATGAGAATAGAAGATTCCAAATTAAAGGGAAAAGTAAAGGAGACCTCATCTTGGTCTCATGTATGGCCGTTTCTTATACACTGAGGATTTCACCTTTGCACACAGAAATCGCCCTCATCCGCCTGACCTAAACACTTCAACCTGCACCTGATGCTCCTTTCCCAGCAACCCCCAGCATGAAAGAACTCAGCGTCACAAGTGCCCAGGAGCCTGGGAAAGCCATGAGGCATCACAGGGCTGAAACCATGACAGACTACCATGGAGAAAATGAGGTCCCTTACCTCCCCTCGGGCTTCCCTGATAGCTCAGTTGGTAAAGAATCTACCTGCAATGCAGGAGACCCTGGTTCAGTTCCTGGGTTGGGAAGATCCACTGGAGACAGGATAGGCTACCTACTTCCAGTATTCTTAGACTTCCCTTGTGGCTCAGCTGGTAAAGAATCCACCTGTAAATTCGGGAGACCTGGGTTCACTTCAATATTCTGGCCTAGAGAATTCCATGAACTGTATGGTCCATGGGGTCGCAAAGAATTGGACATGATGAGCAACTTTCACTTTACCTCCCTTCATGTGGCTCTGTTGTTGTCAAAGGAATGGCAAGGTATATATTAATTAGTATTTGAATTATATCAACAGATTATGCACTCATAGTATACTGTAAGTACATAATTATACTTAAAATATTAATAATAAGAAGAATGCATTAATAATATATAATGCATTGAGATAAGTTAAATAAATATAATTATTGTATTATGTTATATTAATATATTATGTGTGCTGTGATATTAAGATATAGTTAATAATTTCAATAACACATAAGAATCATTATATATATATATACTTTATATAATAGATAAAATATATATAAATGTATTCCTCAGTTATTTGTAAAGCCTCCTCAGACAACCATGTTGCCTTCTTGCATTTCTTTTTCTTTGGGATGGTGTTGGTCACTGTCTCCTATACAGTGTTATGAGCCTCCATCCATATTTCTTCAAACACTGTGTCTACCAAATCTAATCCCTTGAATCCATTTGTTACCTCACTGTATAATCATAAGGGATTTGATTTAGGTCATACCTGAATGGCCTAGTGGTTTCCCTACTTTCTTCAATTTAAGCCTGAATTTTGCAATAAGGTGCTCATGATATGAACTGCAGGTCAGCTCCAGGTCTTGTTTTTATTGACATCAAGCATATAGAGCATTTCCTTTGGCTGCAAAGATCATAACCAATCTGATTTCTGTATTGACCATCTGGTGATGTCTCCTGGGTTGTTGGAAAAGGGTGTTTGCTATGACCTGAATGTGCTCTTGATAAAACTATCTTAGCCTTTGCCCTGCTTCATTTTGTACTCCAAGACCAAACTCATCTGTTATTTTAGGTTTCTCTTGACTTCCTACTTTTGCATTCAAATCTCCTATGATGAAAAGGACATCCTTTTTAGTATTAGTTCTAGAAGCTGTTGTAAGTCTTCATAGAACTGGTCAACTTCAGCTTCTGCAGCATCAGTGGTAGGGCCAGAGACTTGGATTGCTATGATGTTGAATGGTTTGCCTTGGAAATGAACTGAGATCATTCTGTCATTTTTGAGGTTCCACCCAAGTACTGCATTTCAGACTCTTTTGTTGACTATGAGGACTACTCCATTTCTTCTAAGGGATTCTTGCCTACGATAGTAGATATAATGGTCATATAATGGTCATCTGAATTAAGTTTGTCTATTGCCCTCCATTTTACTTTGCTGATATTGATGTTCAATCTTGCCACCTCTTGCTTGACCACATCCAATTTACTTTGATTCATGGACCTAACATTCCAGGTTTCTATGCAATATTCTCTTCATGGTGTTGGATTTTGCTTTCACCACCAGACACATCCACAGCTGAGCATCATTTCTGCTTTATTCTATTCACTTCATTCTTTGTGGAGCTATTAGTAATTCCCTTTACCCTTCCCCAGTAGCATTTGGACACCTTCCAACCTGGAGACTCATCTTCTGGTGTCACATCTTTTTGCCCTTTCATATTGTTCATGGGGTTCTCCAGGCAAGAATACTGGAGTGGATTACCATTTTCTTCTCCAGTGGACCATCTTTTGTCAGAACTCTTAACTACAACCTGTCTGTTTTGAGTACCAGCACAGCATGGCTCATAACCTCATTGAGTTACTCAAGCCCCTTTGCCACAACAAGGTTGTGATACATCAAGCGTTGTACTGTACATTCGAGTTACAGAGTCAGTGTTTAAAGGCCCAAATATATAATTAATGTGATGTACTATGTTTATATATATATATATACACACACATAAATTATATATTTGGGCCTTTAAACACTGACTCTGTATCCTTGAGTGTCATTGTGTGAGTTATGAACATACACATTTGGCCCTGGGTGAGGTACTTACCTTTTCTGTGTTGATGTGCATATTTTTAATAGGGGAACAACATCTGCCTGCCTGTGAAGAGCACTGAGGCAATGTCAGCAGGATTGACACATGATTGTAATCCATAAAATGCAAATCACATATAAAGATGATTTCCTAGCCATCAATGACTGATATAGAAGACTGTGACAACTCCAGAGTTATCTTGCTGCAGAATCATAGCTCCATCGTAGCTCCGTTTGTTATAATCGAATCAAAACAGGTAAGGCTTGCAGATAGCACAGAAACTGTAACAAAAACAAAACAAAACTACAGTTCCACTTACGTTGAGTTTATAAATCTCTTAAATCGTATTATGTTATCGTATTAATTATGTTTTGTTTGGCTGTTCATAGTGAAGGCTGCTGTCAACACTCATGCCACAATGAGGCCAGTGACCCCAGGTAATTTTGTTTGTGAAATTAGAAGTTTGAGATTTGTAAAGAAAATTAAAAAAAAAAAAAAAAAAAAGCAGAGCAAAGGAAATGAGTTAGGAGACAATCTCAGTGAGAATTGGCAATTTCCTTACTGCTCCCACAGCAAATGCTTACAAGCCTTACCTTCCTCTTCCCTGAGGAAGTTTCAACAGAAGATACCAGATGTCCCCTTGCCATCAGTGAGATCAGTTAATTTACAACACAGAAAAGGAATGGAGAAAATAGGGCTCAGCTCAGAAGACTGTCACATGGAGATCTCTGAAAAAATTAAATCATACTATTTTATTGAATTAATTCTATTAGTAATAAAATCAGGGCTTCCCAGGTGGTGCTAGTGGTGAAGAACCCACCTTCCAATGCAGGATGTAAGAGATGTGGGTTTGATTCCTGGGCCAGGAAGTTCCCCTGGGGGGTAATAAAATCATACAATTTTATTGAATTAACTCTGTTAGTAATAAAATCAACAGCTTTGGTTGAGGTCTGCTTTGAGCAGGCACAGACAGGGCTGATTCATGTGCTGTTTCCAACACTGACATTCCAGTTTCCATGCTGGAACCAGACGTTTGCAGTCCTTCAGATTTACACTTCTTCCAAGATGCCTCTGCTTCCCTTGCAGCCACTCCCAGTGCTAGCTTGAAGAAAGGGCCAGACAATTCCTTGGGACTGAGCGACTTCAGTTTCACTTTTCACTTTCCTGCATTGGAGAAGGAGATGGCAACCTACTCCATTGTTCTTGCCTGGAGAATCCCAGGGATGGAGGAGCCTGGTGGGCTGCCATCTATGGGGTCGCACAGAGTCGGACACGACTGAAGCAACTTAGCAGCAGCAGCAGCAGCAACTAGGAAGAAACTAGAACTTTTTGCTCGTGTTAGAATTATGTAGTTGAATGTAATTGGTTTGTTAACTATTTTGTGTTGAAATTAGGAAATAATAACATTAAATTTAAATAACTACTATTTAATATATACATTTATAGTTGTAGGTATTCAAAATAGATATTTTATATTTGGCTCATAAAATAGTTTATAATATAGTCAGAAAGCAAAAGAGGGAAAAAATAATATTCATCAGTTACCTCTCAACCATATTCCCCTATTGTGTTCTCTTTATTGGTGGAGTTGATTGCAGAGTCCGTGGTTTGCTATGTTTTGCTGAAAGATGAGAAAGAAAACAAGCCCCTCCAGCACCACCTCCTGTAGCCAAAATACTGGGCCATATTTTGGCTGCGTGGTATCACACATTAATGCAGCACTAAACTTTTTATGACTTTTCTGTTGTATTTCTCTTTCAGGGTTTTCTGGAGGAGTACAGAACCTGAGCACAAAGAGGCCAGAGTCAGAGCAACTCTCCCTGCTGGATGACATCAGGTGTCCAGAGTAGGGCAAACAGGAGCTTGACATGCCACAAGGCTGCTGGACCCTCCAGGATCTGTGATGGCCATGCTTCTCATCAAGCCATGGAGAAAGACTTAAATCCTGTATCCTCAAAACACTAACAACCAAGGCTGAGTGTGAGTCTGGTTTATATTTCCACTTAAAATGGAATTTAAAATTTGATACCTGCATATGGGGACTCTGCCATTTGACTCTCCCGTGCTCACCTGGTCCAGTACACTGGTCACCTGGCCACAACACGGCACATGGCAGGCAAGGCAGCTCCTTCCCTGTACAAAAAGGAGGCCTTTTGGGTGCTAAGTGCATTGAGAGCTGTCAAACAGTCTTCAATGAAGATAAGGTTAACAATGTGTATTTCCATAACAACGCATTGCTGCATAAAATTTGCCTCCCAGGGGAGAATTTCAAAAGTAGGTTTATTTAGAGCAATCTTTTCTGTGTGAATATATTTCTTCTGCTGTAGAGGAATAATTACCCAATGCAGCCGAATGGAACTGCAGTGAGGAAAAAAATCATCAGGAAATCCAGAATAGAGAAGAGATTTGCCAGGAAGGTCCCAGTCAGGACAGGGGACTTCATCTTATTCTCACAGTGAGAAGAGGAGGAACAGAAAAAGAGATTTCATGCTAATGGAATGGGACAAGATGGTACTGTCCTGAGGGGCATTATCCTCAGTTCGGGCTGGGAAAAGGGTGTTCTTCATTGCAGTCAGTTCATTTAGATTTTAAACATCTGCTAGACTCTGGAGAAATGAACTCCCTCTTAATCATCACTATCAAGAAGGAATAAATATGTGCATTTCTCTTTGCACAGTAATTGGCTGTGAAGATTCCGGCAATCCTTTCATTAGCGTGATGAGATCCAGAAATAGATGCCAAGTATGTTTATTGGAAACTAATAGACCCACCTGAAGTGTAAAAATTCCTGTAAATGCAGTTGTTCACAGAGGGGTTTGTGTGTGTGTGCGTGCGCGTGCGCGTGCAATCCCTCACGTGGGTTGTGGAGGGAGCAGTGGAGGGGAGTGGGAAGGAGGTAGTGATTTATTTTTTCACCACCTCAAGTCTTCCTTTGGAATGAAGATACATAGCCAGTGTAACTTGCCCTTTCTGAGATAATCCACCTTTCCTCTAAGGTCCCAGTTTGAGAACTGCTAAGTCTAGTACAGACTCTCTCTGCAAGCTCCTCCAGGACTGGCAGACTTCAGTGGATTTCCCTTCCCTGCCAGATAGGAGGGGGCAGCACCGCTTTCTCCTTGCTCTGTAGTCTGGGGTTAGGCTTTTATATTTAACAATTTTGTGTATTTATTTATTTTTTGGCTGGGCTGGGTCTTTGTTGTTTCTTGGGCTGTTCTCTAGTTGCAGTACGTCGGGCTTCTCATTGCGGTGGCTTCTCTTGCTGTGCAGCCTGGGCTCTAAGGTGTGAGGGCTTCTGTGACCGTGACTTCTGGGCTTTAGAGCCCAAGCTCGGTAGTCGTGGTGTACTGGCTTAGTTGCTCCATAGCACGTGGGATTTTCTTGGACCAGGGATCAAACCCATGCCTTCTGCACTGGCAGGCGGATTGTTTACCCCTGAGCCACCAGGGAAGCCCCGAGATATTAGGATTTGAATGATTATAACTGGGCATGCAAAACTCTGGCTTGGGGCCCAGTAGGAGTGACTGTGCAGTAGGCAGGATCTTGGGTCCCCACCCCAACCTTTCCCTGACACACACCTGGTGGTATACCTGTGACAATGTGGCAACAGAAAAAATTCAGATTTCAGTATCTGGAAGTGGGATGCTGCTTTTAAAATACCCACGAACGTGACAGTGGCTTTGGAATTAGGCAGTGGTCCAAATCTGGAAGAGTCTTGACCAACATGATAATAAAAGCCTAGACTGGCTTGAACAGATTGTTATTAGAGATAACAGGTGTGAAAGACTCTTGCGGTGAGGACTCAGAGGAAGTAAGGAGCATTGTGGAAAAATCCTACATTCCCTAGGAGAACGCCCGTCACCAGAAACAAACTATTTGTAGAGACAGGGACTTAAAGGCCACTGCTGGTTCAGCTCCCAGATTGGACTTGGAGAATGTCGCCCTTGAGCGCTCAGAAGAAAGTGAAGAAATGCCACCGGAAGGTGGAAGAGGAGGAAGTAGAATTCGTTATGACAAACTTGATCCTTCAGCTGAGGAAAGCTCCAAGTCAAGGGTGGAGAGCGCAGCCTGTTTCTGTCCTGCTGCTCAGAGTATAGGATGAGTTGGGAGAGAGAGACTGAGGGAAGAGAAGTTCCCAAAAGGGCAGCTGGAACCGGAGAATTCGGGAAACTGGCAGCCTATTCAGAGAGCAAAACCATCGGAAAGGAGAAACTCACCATCTCCTCTGCATGCATGTGGCCTCTCGGCCTTTCCTGGTGCCTCGGGAGGGTCAAAGTCTTGACTTTATTCATCAAAAGGGGATGATTTATCTGCTGATAGACATTTAAGTTATTTCCACATCTGGGTTCTTGTAAACAGTGCTGCTAAGAACACAGGGGTGCAGGGATCTTTTTGATAGTTGAGTGGATAAAGAAGATATGATATATATGTACAAACACACATTGGAATATTTATTACTCAGCCACAATAAAGAATGAAATAATGCCATTTGCAGCAATATGGATGGACATGGAGATTATTATACTAAGAGAAGTAAGTCAGAGAATGACAAATATCATATCATTTATATGTGGAATCAAAAAAATGACACAAATGAACTTGGCTACGAAACAGATTCGCAGACAGAGAGAACAGACTTGTGGTTGCCTAGGGGGAGGGACAGTGGGGGAGGGATGGACTGAGAGTTGGGATTAGCAGATGCAAGCTATTATATATATGCATAACTGAATAACTTTGCTGTACAGCGGACACTAACACAACATTGTAAATCAAATATACCTCAATGAAATACATTTTAAAAATAATAAAAAAATAAAAAAAATCAGGAATGATTCATTCCCTGACACAAAGGGCTTTTGGAAAAGATTGAGAATGAATGTGTGAAGTGAGTAATTTCAATAAATTAAGGAGAGGAAAGGACTTCCCTGCTGGCTCAGATGGTAAAGCATCTGCCTACAATGTGGGATATCCGGGTTTGATCCCTGGGTTGGGAAGATCCTGTGGTGAAGGAAATAGCAACCCATTCCAGTACTCTTGCCTGGAAAATCCCATGGACAGAGGAGCCCAGTAAGCTACAGTCCATGGGGTCGCACAAAGTCAGACACGACTGAGCGACTTCACTAGCAGGAGCTGCTGCTGCTGCTGCTAAGTCGCTTCAGTCGTGTCCGACTCTGAGACCCCACAGACAGCAGCCCACCAGGCTCCCTCGTCCGTGGGATTCTCCAGGCAAGAACACTGGAGTGGGTTGCTATTTCCTTCTCCAATGCATGAAAGTGAAAAGTGAAAGTGAAATCGAACAGAGAAAGACACAAATAGGTAACATCCTTGTGCCTGAGCATACAAGTGAAGGAAAGTGAAAGTGAAGTCGCTCAGTCGTGTCCGACTCTTTGTGACCCCATGGACTGTAGCCTACCAGGTTTCTCTGTCCATGGGATTTTCCAGGCAAGGATATTGGAGTGGGGTGCCATTTCCTTCTCCAGGGGAATCTTCCTGACCTAGGGATTGAACCCGGGTCTCCCGCATTTCAGGCAGACGCTTTACCCTCTGAGCCACCAGGAAAGCCCATGAAATCCAGGTGGCAGCTTTTGCCGAACAGAATTTGGTCCACTAGGGACCGAGTCCTGCCTTTTCCTCTCAGCTGCCCTGGTCCTGGCTCCTTTCTTGTGCTCTTAACTCATGGAAAACGTGAAAGACCAGTGCAGATGAGAAACTCAAATAGAAGCAGAGCAAATCGGAGCCAGGAAACTCCAACCTGGGAGGGAATTTGAGAGGCAGCTGTGATGCAAACAAAGGATGATTTGAGATATGGGTAAATGCAGGCTCAGAGGAGCCCCTGACATGCTGTTCTCTTGCCTTGCCTATGGCTTGAGTCTGGTGAGTGTAAGAAACAAATCAGATCATTACATAGCCACGATTTTTTTCTTCTTTATTTGTCAGGAATAGTTGCTGCTGGGAAGACCTCAGGTTTTCAAGAGGACAAAGGCTCAATCTACTGGGCCCATGGAAGTCAGCCCAGAATTAATGCCATTTGGATAGGAGGGGCTTAGAATTTGTTTCTGCACTGGAGTCATATGGTTTCTTCTTTGTTATCTATTAATATTACAAATTATATTGATTAGTTTTTGAATGTTGAACCAAGCTTACATTCCTGGGATGAGCCTCACTTCATGGTGATGTCTTATATCTTTATATTCCCTACTAGCTTTGATTTCCAAATATTTTGTGGAGGATTTTGTGTCTGTGATCATGAGAGATATCAGGGTAGCGTTAGTCTCTTGGTAAGAGTGGGCAAGTGTTTCTTCCTCTTCTATTTCCTGGAAGATATTGTGTGGAATAAATATTTCTGCCTTTAAATGTTCAGTAAAATTCACCAGTGGGAACTTTGGGAATTAGCTTTTCTTCATTGGAGAAAATAAATTCTTTTACAATGATTAACTAGGAATTCAATTCCTTTAATAGATGTGGGATTATTTAGTTTATCTGCTGCCTGGGTGAGTTTTGGTAGTTTGTGCCTTTCAGTAATTGCTCCACTTTATCTAAGTTGTCAAATGTGTGGGTATAGAGTTATTTGTAGTGTTCTTAGGTCAGCCTCTTAATGCCTATGGGATCAGTATTAAAGTCTTTTGTTCCTGATATTGGTAATTTGTTTCTTCTCCTTTTTATTCCTTGGTCAGTTTGTCTAGAATATTATCAACTTCACTGATCTTTCAAAGAGCTAGCTTTGTGTTTCATTGATCTTCAATTTTTTTCGTATCTGCTCTTATCTATTATTTCCATTCTTCTGTTTGTCTTGGGTTTAATTTGCTCTTCTTTCTCCTGTTTCTTAAGATGGAAGCTTGCATTACTGATCTCAGACCTTTCTTCTTTTCAGATATAAATGTTTAATGTTATAAATTCCCTCTAAGCCCTGCTTTGCTGTATCTCTCCAATTTTGATCATTTTTCTTTAATTTAAAATGTTTTAGTTTCTCTCGAGATTTCCTTCTGAGGCACTTGTTTTGCTTAGAAGTGTGTTTTTAATTTCCAAATATTTTGAGATTTTCCAGCTGTCTTTTTGCTATTGATTCTTAATTTCATTACGGTATTAGAGCAACTATGCATGATTTCTGTTCTTTTGTGTATGTTAAGGTTATTTTCTGGGGCCCAGAATGTTGTCTGACTTGGTATATGTTTCCATGTGCGCGTGAGAGTAATATCTATTCTGCTGATGTTGGGTGAAGTGTTCTAGAAATGTCAGGTCAAGTAAGTTGATGGCATTCAGGTACATGCATTCTTACTGATATTTTTTGCCTACATGTTCTGCAAATTATTGAAAGCTGAGTGATGAAGACTCCATATATAATTGTGGATTTGTCTCTATGTACTTTCAGATCTATGATTCTTTGCCCATTCATTTTGAAACTCTGTTGATAAGTGCGCAAACACTTAAGATTTTTATGACTTCTTATACAATTGACCCCTTTATAATTATACATTAGCCCTCTTTATCCTTGATAATAATTCTTGTTCTGAAATTTACTTTTTTGGAAATTAATACAGATACTCTGGTTTTCTTTTGATTTATGAGTACATGTATATGGATGTAATATCTGTCCTTCGATTTTAACGTATATTTCTGTTTCTAAAGTAGTTTTCTTGTAGACATCCTATAGGTGGATTTTAAATTTTATGTATTTAAAAATTTAACTGAGGAAACATCGGGTTATAACATTATATAAGTTTCATGCACACAGCATTATATTTCGATGTCTGTATATAGTAGTAGTCAGAGGAGGAGGGTGAGACAGATAAAGGGTGTTCATGGTGACAGATGAGTGGGTCCTACTTCTTTATCCATTCTGACAATCTTGGTCATTTTATTGATTTCTTTAGAACA
This sequence comes from Cephalophus harveyi, assembly GCA_006410635.1. NCBI lineage: Eukaryota > Metazoa > Chordata > Mammalia > Artiodactyla > Bovidae > Cephalophus > Cephalophus harveyi. The sequence continues at coordinate 158,170 of SJYT01027502.1, read as the reverse complement.
TTCATATTAAAAATGATTATTCATAGAGTTAGATTAAATTGTCCCATCTTGCTAGTTGTTTTCTGTTTGTTTCATTTTTGTTTGCTTCATATTTTTCTGCCTTTTATTGGCTTAAATGAACATTTGCTTGTGACTCTGTTTCATCTTCTTATTGACTTATTATTTAATATTTCTTAAACATTAATTTGATTTACCACATACGTTTGAAAATAATGTTGTCTACCTTTAAATAATATTATACTGTTTCACATATAATATAAAAAACCTTGTAATAACACATTCCCAGTTCCTACCTCTGATGCCTTTGTCATATATTTCAGTTTTTACATTTACTATAATCACACAATATTTTTATTATTTTTTTGTTTTAAAAACCAGTTATAACACATATGAAATAAGAAAAAGTATTCTATTTTGTCATCATTTATTTCACTTCTGATCTTTTCATTGCTTTTTCACATATAGTATAAAAAACCTTGTAATAACACATTCCCAGTTCCTACCTCTGATGCCTTTGTCATATATTTCAGTTTTTACATTTACTATAATCACACAATATTTTTATTATTTTTTTGTTTTAAAAACCAGTTATAACACATATGAAATAAGAAAAAGTATTCTATTTTGTCATCATTTATTTCACTTCTGATCTTTTCATTGCTTTGTGTAAATCCATGTTTTTGACTATATCTAATTTCTTCTGCCTGAAAAACTTCCTTTAACATTTCTTGTAGAGTAGGGCTAATCTGATAGCAGTGTTTTTGTTTTCTGTTTTTATGAGAAAGTCTTTATTTCATTTTCAATTTTTAAGAATATTTCCACTGAGTAAGAATTTGGGGGCTGACCGTTCTTTTTCTTTCATCACATTACCGATGAAACTCTTTATCTTTTCATTTTTTGTGATTTCTGATGATAAATTTGCTGTAATTCTTACACTTTTCCCTCTACAGATCAGTGGTCCCCAGTGTTTTTGGCACCAGGGACCAGTTTTGTGGAAGACAATTTTTCCACAGACAGGGATGGGGTGGGCAGAATGGTTTCCAGAGGATTTTTGTAAGAAGTATGCAGCATAAATCCCTGGCACCACAGTTCCCAGTAGGGTTCTCTCTCCTCTGAGAATTGAATACTGCCACAGAGATCAGGCTGTAATGTGAGTAATGGGGAGTGACTGTATATACAGATGAAGTTTGTTTGATCACCCACTGCTCACCTCCTGCTGTGCATTCTTATTCCTAATAGGGCAAGGACCAGTAATGGTCCATAGCCTGGGGTTGGGGATCTCTGCTACAGAAAACATTTATTTTCTCTTTGGTTGCCGTCATGATTTTCTCTTTAGTTGTCAGTGCTTTGAATATGGTATGCTTCACTTTTTTCTTTCTTTTCTTCTTCCTCCCTCCCTCTCTTCCTCCCTTTCTTTCATATTAATTCTCTTTGGTATTTTCTAAGCTTTTTGGGCCACTGGTTTGGAGTCTGTCACTATGTCTGAAAAATCCTAGTGTTTATTTCTCTTTCCTTTTTCTGTCCTTTGTCTCCTTCTGAGATTCCAATAATATGTGGATTGACATTGTCCCACAGCTCTTTAAAACTTTGTTCTAGTTTTGTGGATATAAGTGAAAGTGCTAGTAGGTCAGTCGTGTCTGACTCTTTGCGACGCCATGGACTGTAGTCCACCAGGCTCATCTGTCCATGGAATTCTCCAGGAAGGAATACTGGAGTGGGTTGCCATGCCCTTCTCCAGAGGATCATCTCAACCCAGGGATTGAACCCAGGTCTCCCACATTGCAGGCAGATTCTTTTTTTTACTATTTTTTTTTTCAGTTATGGTAATATCTATTGCCCTATCCTCAGTTTTAGTCAGGCACTGTGAACCTGGCTCTTGGGAATGATCATCCATTTTCAAGGGTATTTCTAGTAAATTTCTGCTGCTCCCTCAGGGTAGAGCTTCATTTTCCTGTTTTGTCATCTCCAGTGGTTTTTCACTGGTGGTGTTGGTTTAATTGCTAGGTCGTGTCCGATTCTTGTGACTTCATGTTCTATAGGCTGCCAGGCTCCTCTGTCCATGGGATTTCTCAGGCAAGAATACTGGACTGGATTGTCATTTCCTTGTCCAAGGGATCTTCACAACTCAGGGATCAAACCCGGGTCTCCTGCATTTCAGGTGATCTTCTGCATTGTAGGCAGATTCTTCACTAACTGAGCCACCAAGAAAGCACTTTTCACTAGTGCTTCCTTTTTCCCCTTTAGATTCTGGCTTCTGTATCCTCTAGGAGATGGAGGAGATATGTTCTGGGTGGAGTTTTTTCAGTGACTGCTCTCCATCCTCTGGCAGGTACTAGAAGGAAAGCTTTCTCAAGATCCTTCCTAGTCTTTCCCATGAACACCTGGTAAGATTCCTAGAGGGAATGTGAAGGAGGGTGTCAATTGCTCTTTGTCTGCCACCCTTAGAGACTTCACACTCCTACAGTCAGTTTTTACTAGCTTTTATGGTGTTTGCTCTTGTCTGCTCCAGTAAATAAATGCCTGCATCCTGCTTTTCTCCATATTTGTTGTTGTTGTTCAGCCACTAAGTCATGTCCAATTCTTTGTGACCCCATGGATTGCAGCATGCCAGGCTTCCCTGTTCTTCACCATCTCCCAGAATTTGCTCAAATTTATGTCCATTGAGTCAGTGATACCATACAACCATCTCATCCTCTGTTGCTTCCTTCTCTTCATGCCCTCAATCTTTCCCAACATCAGGATCTTTTCCAGTGAGTTGGCTTTTTGCATTTGATGGCCAAAGTATTGGAGCTTCAGTTTCAGCATCAGTCCTTCCAATGAATATCAGGGTTGATTTCCTTTAGGATTGACTGGTTTGATCTCCTTGCTGTCCAAGGAACTCTCAAGAGTTTTCTTCAGCATGACAATTCAAAACCATCAATTGTTCAGCACTCAGCCTTCTTGATGGTCCAACTCTCACATCCGTACATGACTGCTGGAAAAGCCATAGCTTTGACCATACAGAACTTTTTTGGCAAAGTGATGTCTCTGCTTTTTAATATGCTGCCCAGGTTTATCATACCTTTACTTCCAAGAAATGTGTCTTTTAATTTTGTGGCTGAAGTCCACTGTCTGCCATGATTTTGGAGACCAAGAAAACCATTTTACCCCCATTTATTGGCCATGAAATGATGGATCTGAATGCCATGATCTTAGTTTTTTGAATGTTGAGTTTCAAGCCAACTTTTTCACTCTCCTCTTTCACCCTCATCAAGAGGCTCTTTACATCCTCTTTGCTTTCTGCCATTAAGGTGGTATCTTCTGCATATCTGAGATTGTTGATATTTCTTCTGGCAATCTTGATTCACGTTTGTGACTCATTCAGCCCAGCATTTTGCATGATGTACTCTGCATATAAGTTAAATAAGCAGGGTAACAGCATACAGCCTTGACATACTCCTTTTCCAATTTTGAAATGACAATCCATTGTTCCATGTCTGGTTCTAATTATTGCTTCTTATCCTGTATACAGGTTTCTCAAGAGACAGATAAGGTGGTCTGGTATTCCCATCTCAACAGTTTGCTGTGATTCCCACAATCAAGGCTTTAGAGTAGTCAATGAAACAGAAGTAGATGTTTTTTGGAATTCCCTTGCTTTTTCTATGATCCTACATATGTTGACAGTTTGGTCTTTGGTTCCTCTGCCTTTATATACCCAGCTTGTACATATGGAAGTTCTTGGTTCATGTACTATTGAAGCCTAGCTTGAAGAGTTTTGAGTGTTAGCTTGCTAACATATGAAATGAGCACAACTGTACAGCAGTTTGAACATTCTTTGGCATTGCTTTTCTTTGTGATGGGAGTAAAAACTGACTTTTTCAGTCCTGTGGCCACTGCTGAGTTTTCCAATTTGCTGGCATATTGAGTGCAGCACTTTAACAGCATCATCTTTTAGGATTTGAAATAGCTCAGCTAGAATTTCATCACTTCTGCTTGCTTTGTTCATAGTAATGCTTCCTGAGGCCCACTTGATTTCACACTGCAGGATGTCTGGCTCTAGTTGAGTGACCACATTATTGTGGTTATCCAGATTGTTAAGACCTCTCTTGTATAGCTCTTCTGTGTATTCTTGCCACAACTTCTTATTCTCTTCTTCTGTTAGGTCCTTGTTTTTTCTGTTGTTTATGGTGCACATCTTCTCATAAAATGTTCTCTTGATATCTCCAATTTCCTTAACGAGATCTCTAGTCTTTCCCTTCTATTTTTTCCCTCTATTTCTCTATAGTTTGCCTATGTCTATGTAGATTTCAATTTGGTTACTTAGCCTGAGACCTCAGTTCTCTGATGAGTTAAAGAAATTCATTACATGCATAACTTGGAGATTGTGGATTTGGTGTCAGAACATTGCAATAGAGGGAGTCACATGAACTGGTTTCCCAGTGAATATAAAATATTTGTTTATTTTTGTTTTTACTTCCATTACTCTAGAAGATGAATCAAAAAAGATATTGCTATCAAGAGTGTTCTGCCTGCTTTCTTCTAAAAGTTTTATAGTATATTGTCTTACATTTAGGTCTTTAATCCATTTTGAGTATATTTTGGGGTATGGTATTAAAGAATGTTCTAATTTCTTTTTTTACATGTAACTGTCCAGTTTTCCCAGCACTATTGAAGAGACTGTCTTCCTTCCATTGTATTGTCTTGCCTCTTTTATCATAGGTGTGTGGGTTTATTTCTGGGCTTTCTATTCTGCTCCATTGCTCTCTATTTCTGTGCCAGCACCATGCTATGTTGATAACTGTAGTTTTGTGGTATAGTTTGAAGTCAGGGAATCTGATTCCTTCAGCTCCATTTTTGTTTCTCAAGATTTCTTTTGCTCTTTGAGGACTTTTGAATTTCCATTCAAATTTTATGATTTTTTTGTTCGAGTTCTGCGAAAATGTCATGGGTAATTTGTTAGGTATTACATTAAATCTGTAAGTTGCCTTGGGTAGGATAGTCATTCTGACAATATTGATTCTTCCAAACATAAGAGCATGGTAGATCTTTCCATTTGTTTGTATCACCTTCAATGTTTTCATCAGTGTGTTATAGTTTTCAGAGTACAGGTCTTTTGTCTTATTAGGTAGGTTTATTCCTAGGTATATTATTATTTTTGATGTGTGGCAAATGGGATTGTTTCTTTAATTTCTCTTTCTGATCTTTTCTTATTGATGTATAGAAATGCAATTGATTTCTGTTAAACTCAAAAGCTTTTGCATAGCAAGGAAACAAAATGAAAGACACCCACAGAATGAGAGAAAATATTTGCGAATGATGTAATTGTTGAGGGATTATTCTCCATACTTTACCAACAGCTCATATGCCTCAATATCAAGAAACAAGCAAATAATCCAGTCAAAAAAAAGTGGCAGAAGATGTAAATAGACATTTTTCCAAAGAGACATACAGACGGCCAATAGGCACATGAAAAAATGCATAGCATCACTAATTATTAGAGAAATGCAAATCAAAACTACAATGAGATATCACTTTACACCAGCTAGAATGGCCATGATCAGAAAAACTACAAACAATAAATGCTGGAGAGGGTGTGGAGAAAAGGGAAACTTCCCTTCCTGTACTGTGGGTAGGAATGTAAATTGGTACAGCCACTGTGGAGAACAGTATGGAGATTCCTTAAGGATCTGTTAGGTTGGTGCAAAAGTAACTGTGATTTTTGCATTGTTGAAATTTGCTGTTTGACTTTGGAATACATTCTAAATAAATGTTGTTATGTAATACATCATTTTAATGTGCATTTATCACTTTATATATATATATACACACACACACACACACGTATGTGTGTGTATATATATATATTGCTAATGACATTATTTGCTGTTTATTTTTATGTTTATTTTAGACTATGGAAATGATGTTAGACAAAAAGCAAATTCAGGGGATTTTCTTGAGTTCAAAATTGGACATAGAGCAGCAGAGAAAACTCACAACATCAACAACACATTTGGTCCAGAACTGCTAATGAACATATGGTGCAGTGGTGGTTCAAGAAGCTTTGCAAAGGAGACAAGAGCCCTGAAGATGAGGAGCACAGTGACCAACCAGTGGAGGTTGACAACAATAATTGACAGCCATCATTGAAGCTTATCGTCTTACAACTACAGGAGAAGTTGCCCAAGAACTCAGTGTCTACCACTCTACAATTGTTTGGCATTTGAAGAAAATTGGAAAGGAAAAAGCTCAATAAGTGGATGCCTCATGAGTTGACCAGAAATTTTTAAAATGTCGTTTTGAAGTGTTGTCTTTCCTTATTCTATATAATAACAACAAACCATTTCTCAATTGGATTGTGATGTGTGAGAAAAGTGGATTGCACAGAACAACCAGTGATGAATAGCTCAGTTGCTGAGCTGAGAAGAAGCTCCAAAGCACTTTTCAAAGCCAAACTTGCACCAAAATTAGCTCATGGTTTCTGCTTGGTGGTCTGTGGCCAGTCTGATCTACTACAGCTTTCTGTATCTTGGTGAATCCATTACATCTAAGAAGTATACTCAGCAAATTAATGAGATGCACCAAAAACTACAATCCCTTCAGCCAGAATTGGTCAACAAAAATGACCCAGTTCTTCTCCATGACAATGCTCACCCACATGTTGTGCAACCAGTGCTTCAAAAGTTGAATAAATTGGGCTATGAACTTTTACCTCATTTGCCATATTCACCTGATCTCTCACCAGCTGACTACCACTTCTTCAAGCATCCTGACAGCTTTATTCAAGACAAACTCTTCCACAGCCAGCAGGATGCAGAAAATGCTTTTCCAATAGTTGGTCAAATCCCAAAGCACAAATTTTTATGCTATAGGAATAAGCAAACTTATTTTTCATTGGCAAAAATGTGTTGATCGTAATGGTTCCTATTTTGATTAATAAAGATATGTTTGAGCCTAGTTATAATGATTTAAAATTCATGGTCTGAAACCATAATTATGTTTGCACCAACCTAATAAAAATAGAGCTACCATATGATCCAGCAATCCCACTCCTGGGCATATATCCAGAGAACAACATGGTTCAAAAGGATACATACAACTCAGTGTTCACTGGGGCATTGTTTACAACAGCCAAGGCATGGAAGTAACCTAAATGTCCATTGACATTTGAATTGACAACTGTCCATTGACAGATGAATAGACAAAGCAGAAGTAGTACATATTTACAATGGAATATTACTCAGAATGAAATAATGCCATTTGCAGCAACATGGATAAACCTGGAGATTATCATCCCAAGTGATGTAAGTCAATCAAAGACAAATATCATATGATATTGCTTATATGCAGAATCTAAAAAAATAATACAAATGAAATTACACACGAAACAGAAATAGACTCACAGGCTTAGAGAACAAACTTATAGTTACAAGGGGGAAGGGGTGGAAAAGGGATAAATTAGGAACTTGGGCTTAACATATACATACTACTATCTATAAAATAGATTATCAATGAGGACCTACTATGTAGCACAGGGAGCTCTACTCAATATTCTGTAATAACTTAAATGAGAAAAAAATTAAAAGGAATATATATATATTAAAATTATATAATTCTCAATTCTCTCTATATATAAAATTTTAAAGGTATATATATATATCTGAATCACTTTGCTGTATACCTGAAACTAACACAATATTGTTAGTCACCAATTACTTAAAACAAGACAACATTGATGTTTGCCTCATTAATCGACTCTTCATGAATAATTTCTCTGTAATATGCAATGCTTTCTGACAGCCTTTTACCCACAGTAGGATTTTGAAAATTGGAGTCAATCCTTTCAAACTCAGTCACTGCTTTATCAACTAAGGGTATGCAATACTCTAACTCCTTTGTATCATTTCATCAGTCTTCACAGGTTCTTCACTAGTAGCAGATTCTATCTCAAGAAACTACTTTCTTTGATTATCCATAAGAAGCAACTCCTCAATTGTTGAAGTTCTGTCGTGAGATTGCAGCAATTCAGTTACATCTTCAGGCTCCACTTCTCGTTCTCTTATGGTTTCCACTGCATGTGTACTTACTTCCTCTGCTGAAGTCTTGGACCCTTCAAAGTCATCCATGAAGGTTGTAATCAACTTCTTCCAAACCTCTGTTAACGTTGATATTTTGACCTTTTCTAATGAATCGAAAATGTCCTTAAAGGCATCTGTGTGTGCATGCATGCTCAGTTGCTTCAATCGTGTGTCTCTTTGTGACTCTGTGGACTGCAGCCCTCCAGGATCCTCCATCCATGGGCTTCTCCAGGCAAGAATACTGGAGTGGATTGCCATCGCCTCTTCCAGGGGATCTTCCCAACCCAGGGATTGAACCTGCATCTCCTGCATTGCAGGCAGATTCTTTACCGCTGAGCCACTGGGAAAGCCTCTAATGGCATCTAGGTTGGGGGGATTCTTTCCAGAACCTTTTCAATTAACTTTGCAGAACTAAATAAGGAATCATTTTCTATGGCAGTTGTAGTCTTAAAATATATATATATTTCTTAATTAATAAGACTTGAAATAAAAATTACTCCTTGATCTATGGGCAGCAGAATGGATGTTATGTTAGCAGATATGAAAACAGCATTAACTTCAGTAGAGCTCTTGGATACACTCTCAATGTTTTGGGGGACATTCTCAATGAGCAACAATGTTTCGAAAGGAATCTTTTTCTTTCTTTCTTTCTTTTTTTAATTTTTATTTTTGAGGAACAGGTCTCAATCAGTTCAGTTCACTGATCATTCACGTCCGACTCTTTTCGACTCCATGGACAGCAGCACGCCAGGCTTCCCTGTCCATCACCAACTCCTGGAGTTTGCTCAAACTCATGTCCATAGAGTTGGTGATGCCATCCAGCTATCTCATCCTCTGTCACCCCCTTCTCCTCCTGCCTTCAATCTTTCCCAGCATCAGAGTCTTTTCCAGTGAGTCAACTCTTCAAATCAGGTGGCCAAAGTATTGGAGTTTCAGCTTCAGCATTAGTCCTTCCAATGAATATTCAGGACTGACTTCCTTTAGAATTGACTGGTTGGAATGTTGTGTTAGTTTCAGGTATATAATCAAATGACTCAGTTATACATATACATATATCCATTCTATATTCTAACACCTCAGTAGTGCACTGAAAATATTCAGTAAACCATGTTGTAAACAGTTGTGCTGTCATCTAGGCTTTGCTACTCCACTGAGAGCATAAGAGTAGATTAAGCATAATTCTTAAGTGTCCTGTGATTTTCAGGATGGAAAATGAACAATGGCTTCAACTTCAAATCACCAGCTGCAATAGCCCCGTTTCATAGAATTGAAGAGAATTAAGGCCTTGCTCTGGTAGGCAGCAGTCCATAGGGTCGCTAAGAGTCAGACACAACTGAGCGACTTAGCTTTCCTTTTTCCCTTTCATGCATTGGAGAAGGAAATGGCAACCCACTCCACTGTTCTTGCCTGGAGAATCCCAGGGACGGGGGAGCCTGGTGGGGTGCCATCCATGGTGTCACACAGAGTCGGGCACGACTGAAGCGACTTAGCAGCAAGGCCTTGCTCTGGATTAAGCTGTGACTTAAGGGAATGTCATGGTTGGTTTGATCGTCTATCCAGACCATTAGTACTTTCTCCATATCAGTGATAAGGCAGTTAGGCTTTCTTATCATTTGTGTGTTTACTGGAGCAGCATTTTTTTAAGTCATGTTACCTCTGCATTCACAACTTGGCTAACTGTTTGGCACGAGAGTCATAATTCTCTGCCTATCTTGGCTTTTGACATGCCTTCATCACTAAGCTGAATTAATTCTAGTTTTTGATTTAGAGTGAAACATGCACCTCTTCCTTTCCTTGAACATTTTGAAGCCATTGAAGTGTTATTAATTGGCCTAATTTTAAAACTGTGTCTCAGGGGATAAGGAGGCACAAAAAGAGGGATGGGGAGTGGCCAGTTGGTGGAGCAGACAGAACTGACACAACATTAAATTCAACACACAACAACAGTCTTACATGGGTGTGGCTTCTGGAGCCCCAAACAATTACAATAGGAAGGATCACTGATTGCAGAGCTCCATAGCAAATATAGTTATGAAAAAAGGTTGAAATATCGCTAGAATTACCAAAATGTGACACAGAGATACCAAGTGAACATATACTGTTGGGGAAAATGGTGCTAATAGTCTTGCTCAGAGGAGGATTGCCATAAACCTTCAATTTCAAAACAAAACATAATATTTGCAAAGTACAACAAAAATGAAGTGCAATATAACAAGGTCTGCCTGTATAACTTCTTATGTGCTCTGAAAAGGTGTAAGATTAGCATCATTTTTTCCCCCGTAAGTATTTGGTAAACCTGGTGGGTTTCTAAATTTTTGATATGCCTTAGTTTCATTCTGTCTGATATTAGTACAACCACTCCAGCACTCTCATGGCTACTGTTTACATGGCATATCTTTCTCTGTTCTTTTGCTTTGAACCTATGTATGCCTTTGGATCAAAATTGTGTATCTTAGATCTTATTTTTTTAATTGAATTTGAAAATATTTGACATGATTGGAGAGTTCAATCCATTTACATTTAATGTAATTATTGAGAGGATTGTACTTATGTATGCCATTTTGCTAATTAATTTTTATGCCTCATACTTTTTTATTTCCTCTGTTGCTTCTTTACTTCTTTTTAAGCACTAAGTAGATACTTCCTATTTCACCATTTTAATTCCTTTGTTATTAGAGATTACAATATGTATCTTAATTTATCAAAACTACTTTCAAATCAATATTAATGTAATCCCAGTAAAATATAGATATTTTCTTCCAATAAAACTCCATTTCTACCCCTCTCCTTTGTGCTATTACCAATGACATTATACACATATAGGTTAAAATTCCACAATAAATATAGGATTATCATTATTTTTGTGTGAATGTGTTTAAATGAGTTAAGACAGAAAAAAGAAATGGCACATTTATACTGTCATCTATGTCTGAGTTGGGGGAACACACTGAATGTTCAAAAAGACCACAAGTCTACTTGGCTTTTGTTTTCTACCAGTAGTTCTTATTTCCCCCTTGAGCATCACTTGCAAAGATAGGAGGCTATTCGGGGCCCCTCCAGTTTCATCTGATATAAGTAAATATTCCTTGAAAACATAGTTACATAATCTCCCGTAACACATTGTTTTTCAAATTTCTCTCTTAACCTTAATTTTCAATATATATTTTTAAAATGTAGATGACCAGTCCAAGTTCGATGCATGAAACAGGGCACTCAAAGTCAGTGCATTGGGACAACCCAGAAGAATGGGATGGGGAGAGAGGTGGGAGGGGGTTTCGGGATGGGGGACACATGTACACCCACGGCTGATTCATGTCAATGTATGGCAAAAACCACCACAATATTTGAAAGTTATTAGCCTCCAATTAAAATAAATTAATTAATTTTAAAAATTTATTGGAGTATAATTGATTTACAATGTTGTATCAGTCTCAGGTGTACAGCAAAGTGAATCAGTTATACATTTATCCACTCTTTAATAATGTTCAGACAGGCTTTCTTTTCCTTAAAACTTGATTTGTATTTCCTTTACATAATTCCTGGATTCTTATAAATATATAGTGGAGCCTCCATTTCCACAGGTTCATCATCTGTGGATTCAACCAACCATGAATTGAAATGTTAGTTTGCATATCCATGGATGCAAGACCTGTGGATAGGGAGGCCAACTGTATACACGGCCTGTGCCATTTCATATAAGTAATCTAAGAAGTCACCGATTTTGGTATTTTCAGGGCTCCTGGAGCCGATGGACTATGAACACTGAAGGACAACTACCACTGATTTGTTCAATCTCAGGAACCCACAACTTCCCTGCAACCCTTTCAGATTATCCTGTTCTCCCTCTTCCCCACCTCCATATCCCTCTCTACCCATCAAAGTAGAGAAATCAATCCTTCAGTCTTCAGGAGCCCATATTTTGTATCTCTTTTAGTATTTCTTACCAGGCTGCCCAATTTTGTACTAGCTTGTGTCTTAACCTCCTAATTGTACTATAATGCCCAAGGAACAAGGGACCATCCCTTATTTATATCTCCAAGCCTGCCTTATTCCCAGTGAAGACACACACAGTGGGTATTCACTATGTGTTCAGATTAGGGTAATTTTTGTTTGTTGGCAAAGCTAGATTGCTGTGGCCCACCCCTTCCTCACACGGGCCATAAGGCCCCCTGTGTCACCAGGGCTTCTGTGTCTCCTACATTCTCCGGCTTATGCTTCTTGGGAACATTTGTGGGCTATTAGTCATCTTATGTAGAACAGGATATATCTGTCACTTCTCTGTGAAATCCTCCCTTCAGCAAGATTTATTTTAAGAACTGTGTGAAAAGAGAAAATTTCACAGGCAACCCTGTGAAAATCTGGTCCTTTGTTAACATGTGGGATCAAGTGCCTTGAGTACCCGTCTGGCTGCTTCTGGCCTGGCCCACCCCGGGGCCCCCTCGGCAGTGCAGTTCTCATAGACTGGCATCATAACTGCAGGTTCTGAGTCTGCCAGGAAGCTGTGGTTGATGAGGACACCTCTGCCTTCCCTGCTCTCCACAGCTCCTGGGCCGGGTGAGCTGTAAACTCTCTTGAACAATGAGGCTGACGACCATGCATGTCATCTCCCTGAGTCCTCAGTGCCACCTTGGACATCACTCTGACTCCATGGCAGAAGGGAAAACTGAGTAGACAGCTGGAATGAGGTGGAGCTGGGCTTTGAGCTCAGGCCAGTGGTCTCCACGTACAAGGTCCAGTTCGGTAAACTGAGCTGGCTGGTGATCTGCCACTGGCTGCAGCAAGCCTTCACTGAGTTTGGAGCAGGTGGAACCAAATAGCTGCTTGTCAAGAACCAGAGGTCTCTGAAGGGATGTGGGATGCTGGAGGTTACCATCCAAAACCCAGCTGGAGGCAAGCTCCTCCCTGCTACACACCATCCTGCCAAGGGGGAGAGCACACGCTGGGGCACTCTGGGGGGGAGGCGGCGCTCTGTCCATCTTTGGCTGTTGGTCTAATCTCTGCCACCCTGACATCTGGCTTCTACGGCTGCAGTTCCACTAGTTCTTACTCATAGTGGTTGGGCTCCAGGAGCTCTCCGCTTCCCCCAAGTTCACGCTGGAGTTAAACAGAAAAGGAGCAGGGTGCTGCCTCCTCCGCGCGCTGGGACACACATGTTGGGTGAGAAACACTGGGGCTGCTTGAAGCGGAGCTGCCAGCTCCAGGCTTCCTGCATCAGCCGGGAGGCTTCACACCACATCCTACCCAACACCTCCACTGTGAGTTTCCATAGCAACTTTCAGGAGGAATTTCCAAGGCTCAAAGATTCTGTCACAGTAACCCAGTGAGGGGAGAAGGCAGCCTAGGACCCTCCGCGCAGGTAGAGGCTGAGGCCCAGAGGCCCCAGCAAGGCCAGGAGAGCAGAGTGAGTGGGCTCCACAGGGAGTGGGGCAGTGGTCGGCGTTCCGGCTGGCTCTCGCCAGCTCCTAACAGGTCACACCTTGTCCCTGGGCATCTCACTTTAGACAATACAGTCAGTCTTAGAGATGGTCATGATGAGTAAATGAGGGAGAGCTTCAGGCTTCTCTTTTGATGTTTCCTGAAGAATTAGGGCAAGACTAGCCAGGATTTGGATACCAGAGTAGGGCCACCCGTGGGTGTCTGTGAAATTGAAATGAAATTATGCAAGCAGATGGCTTGATGAAGAGACAAAAATATGGATAGAAAAATATCCTACTCATGGAAATGCTAATTTTTAAAGCTTTTTAATAATGACACAACTTTGGATATGAAAGCCATCTTCCAGTTTTTATTAAGCCCTCCAATACCTTTTCAACAGCACACTGCTCTAAACCACACACAAGATTTTAAAATGGAGGATCAGACTGCCTGCCTCTTAATACCTCAGCACTGAGCATGTAACATCCAGCACATGCATCTGCAGACTTAAAACCCATCCAGGCTGTGCTGTGCCTCCTGGGGAGTAGAAAGTGACTACACTGTGAGCTCTGTCCTTGAATTGGAGGTAACCAGTAGGGGAGATGGAGTGCTTACAACTACTGAGGGGAGTGCCAGTGACATTCCAAAGAAGGCAGAAACACCTCTGGAAATGAGGAAGGTTTCTCCAGTGAAGGCAGAGCCAAGCCTGAAGACAGGCTCCAGGAGGAGGAATACAAGCTCCAGACCCCAGTGCAGGAGAGGGTGAAAGGGCAAGGAGGCCGGTGGAGTGTGGGATTAAGCCATGGTCAACCCGTTCTGCCTGCACTCCCTCTGAGTCACTGCCAGTAAACCTCTGATCAACTGGCAGATCTCGGCTTTTCACTAGAGTAGAGGGTCCTACTCTCTTCTTTTCAGGCTTCTGTGGGTATTAATTCAGTCAAGAATTCAGCCCAGGTCCTGGCACAGAGAAAGCACTTTACAGATTATAAGAGAAGCAATAAAAAGTAAAAAGCATAGAAGCTGGCAGTAAGAAAGGATCCTGTCATAATATCTGGGGATAGAAAATGGCAATCCATTCCAATATTCTTGCCTGGAGAATCCCATGGACAGAGGAGCCTGGTGGGCCACAGTCCATAGCGTTGCAAAGAGTCAGACACCGCTGAAGCAACTGAGCACATGTGTGACTGGGGATGTTTGGATGACTGTCTGCTTTAGGGCTTTCATTTCTCTTAGAATTCTATAATAAAACAATTTTTGGCTCACTCCTGCCACTGTATACCCTTCTGCCCTGGTAACATTCGGCAAGATACACAGGGAGGGCTCCCTAAGGACCAACACCACAGCAAGCTCTATTAGCCACAGTCAGAGGTGTTAGATGAGAACCCAGGCTTTGCAGATAGACATCTGTTGAGTGGGAGACTCCCTGTGCCCCTTCATCTTTCTGTGGTCCATTGACATAAATGGACATTGGGAGACTATCAGGTGAGAAATTCTACCCCCTAGAGATTCAGTATAGGATCAGAAAGGAGGGTATTGAACACAGGCATAGCAGAGGTTAAAAGCTCACATGATCCAGATAGCACAGATGAAGTCAGCTTGTCCCTGCTGCATCCCTTGGGGATAACTGTGATCATCTCTCTACCTCTCTTCTGGTAGCAGGAGTCTTTCATATGCCTTCAGAAGATGTTCCCCAGGCTCCTGCACCCATTCCACTCCTACACTCAGAGGACATTCCCCATGATAGTCCTCAGCTCAGGACTGCCAGGTACAGGAGCATGAAAGCCCAGCACATGTCTCCTCAAAGGATACCTTCCAGTTACTATTTCCATCCAGAGTCTCCCTTGTTAAGGAATAAAAATTCATGACAATTATTAAAATGTTAAGGCAAACTTCATGCAGAGGTGCCAACTGCGTTGTGCTTCCCAAGTGGCGTTAGTGGTAAAGAACCTGCCTGCCAGTGCAGAAGACATAAGAGACACAGATTTGATCCCTAGTTTGGGAAGATCCCCTGGAGGAGGGCATGGCAACCTACTCCAGTATTCTTGCCTGGAGAGTCCCATTCATGGAAGAGCCTGGTGGGCTATAGTCCGCAAGGTCTCAAAGTCAGACATGACTGAAGTGACTTAGCATGTACACACTATTGTGGTAGGCATAAGCACCACTGCAGTTGGGGCTGTGCAGTAGCGGAGAGGCATGGGGCTCAACTCCAAACACAAAGACAAGTGGGAATTTAAACCAAGAAGCAGGGTGGGGGTAAATAGATGCAAAATTAATAAGGGGATACATCAAGGGTAAGGGGGATTCTGGCTAAACTGACTTGGCAAGATTATTTGCTGAAGACAGGCCAGGCTAATTGTCACCTAGTGGGTAGTGGAGAGTGCAGAACCCAATTACATCTAAGAGTCATCACACATCAAGGGTGATCAGGGGCTTTAATTAAGCCCCTTAGCAGGATTCTTGCTAAAATTGGTTGATGCAAAGATGGAGGTAAGTTTAATCGCTCAGTTGGATCTGACACTTTGCAACCCCGTGGATTGCAGCATGCCAGTCTTCCCTGTCCATCACCAACACCGATAGTGCTCAAATTCATGTCCATCCAATGTCCAGCCGATCATCTCATCCTCTATTGTCCCCTTCTTCTCTTGCCTTCAGTCTTTCCCAGCATCAGGGTCTTTTCTAATGAGTCAGCTGTTTGCATTAGGTGGCCAAAGTATTGGAGCTTAAGCTTCAGAATCCACACTTCCGATGAATATTCAGGGTTGATTTCCTTTAGGAATGACTGGTTGATCTCCTTTCAGTCCACTGGACTCTCAAGAGTCTTCTCCAACACCACAGTGCAAAAGCATCAATTCTTCAGTGCTCAGCTTCTTTATGATCCAATTCTCACATCCATACATGACTACTGGAAAATAATAGCTTTGACTAGATGGACCTTTGTTAGTAAAGTAATGTCTCTGCTTTTTAATATGTTGTCTAGGTTTGTCATAGCTTTTCTTCCAAGGAGCAACCATCTTTTAATTTCATGACTGCAATCACCATCTGATTTGGGAGCCCAAGAATATAAAGTCTGTCACTGTTTCTGTTGTTTCTCCATCTATTTGAAATGAAGTGATGGGACCAGATGCCATGATCTTCATTTTTTGAATGTTGAGTTTTAAGCCTGCTTTTTCACTCTCCTTTTTCACTTTCATCAAGAGTCTCTTTAGTTCCTCTTCACTTTCTGCCATAACGGTGGTGTCATCTGCATATCTGTTACTGCTATTTCTCCCAGCAACCTTGATTCCAGCTTGTGCTTCATCCAGTCTGGCATTTCACATGATGTACTCTGCAGATAAGTTAAATAAGCAAGGTGACAAAATAGTCTTGACATACTCCTTTCCAAATTTTGACCCAGCCCATTGTTCCATGGTGGATTCTAACTATTGCTTCTTGACCTGCATATAGGTTTCTCAGGAGGCAGTGGGTAGCCTGGTACTCCCATCTCTAAGAATTTTCCAGTTTGTTGTGATCCACACAAAGGGTTTAGAGTAGACAATGAAACAGTAGTAGATGTTTTTCTGGAATTCTCTGGCTTATTCCATGATCCAATGGATGTTGGCAATTTGATCTCTGGTGCGTATGCCTTTGAACATCTGGAAGTTCTCAGTTCACATACTTTTGAAGCCTAGTTTGGAGAATTTTGAGCATTATTTGGCTAGTGTGTGAAATGAGTGAAATTGTGTAGCCATTTGAACATTCTTGGGCATTGCCTTTCTTTGGAAATGGAATAAAAACTGACTTTTTCCAGTCCTGTGACCCCTGCTGTTTTCCAAATTTGCTGCCATATTGAGTGCAGCACTTTAACAACATCATCTTTTAGGATTTGAAATAGCTCAGCTGGAATTCCATCACCTCCACTAGCTTTGTTCACAGTGATGCCTCCTAAGGCCCACTTGACTTCGCACTCCAAGATGTCTGGCTCTAGGTGAGTGATCACACCATCGTGGCTATCTGGGTCATTAAGATCTTTTTATATAGTTATTCTGTGTATTCTTGCCACCTCTTCTTAATATCTTTTGCTTCTGTTAGGTCCATACCATTTCTGTCCTTTATTGAGCCCATCTTTACATGAAATGTTCCCTTGGCATCTCTAATTTTCTTGAGATCTTTAGTCTTTCCCAATTCTATTGCTTTCCTCTATTTTTTTTGTATTGATCACTTAGGAAGACTTTCGTATCTCTCCTTGCTATTCTATGGAACTCTGCATTCAAATGGGTATATCTTTTCTTTTCTCCTTTGCCTTTCGTGTCTCTTCTTTCCTCAGCTATTTGTAAGTCATTCTCAGATAACCATTTTGCCTTTTTGCATTTCTTTTTCTTGAGGGTGGTTTTGATCACTGCTTCCTATACATTGTTACACACCTCTGTCCATAGTTCTTCAAGCACTCTGTCTATCAGATCTAATTCCTTGAGTCTATTTGTCACTTCCACTGTATAATTGTAAGGGACTTGATTTAGGTCATACCTGAATGGCCTAGTCATTTCCCCTACTTTATTCAATTTAAGTCTGAATTTGGCCATAAAGAGTTCATGAATTGAGCTACAGTCAGCTTCCAATCTTGTTTTTGCTAACTGTATAGAGCTTCTCCATTTTTGCCTGCAAAGAATATATTCAATCTGATTTGGTATTGACCACCTGGTGATGTCCACGTGTAGAGTTGTCTCTTGTGTTGTTGGAAGAGGGTATTTGCTATGACCAGTGTTTTCTCTTGGCAAAACTCTGTTACCCTTTGCTGTGTTTCACTTTGTACTCTAAGAACAAACTTGCCTGTTACTCCAGGTATCTCTTGACTTCCTACTTTTGCATTCTATTCTCCTATGATGAAAATGACTTTTTTTTTTTTTTTTTTGGTTCTCAACCTGTTTAATGTGTAAAGGGGGAAAAAAGGCGGTAGGTAGAGTTTTGGTCTGAATACATTCTCAGAATGCTGGCCATCCAAAGCATCATTCTGAACAGCTGATTATCTTCTGTGACTGGAGAGAGTTTCAGTTTTGAAAAGACACAATTCCATGGACTGCAAGGAGATCCAACCAGTCCATTCTGAAGGAGATCAACCCTGGGATTGCAGCTAGAGCTGCAACTCCAGTACTTTGGCCACCTCATGCGAAGAGTTGACTCATTGGAAAAGACTCTGATGCTGGGAGGGATTGGGGGCAGGAGGAGAAGGGGACGACCGAGGATGAGATGGCTGGATGGCATCACTGACTCGATGGACGTGAGTCTGAGTGAACTCCAGGAGTTGGTGATGGACAGGGAGGCCTGGCGTGCTGCGATACATGAGGTCGCAAAGAGTCGGACACGACTTAGCAACTGAACTGAACTGAACTGAATTCCATGGGATATGGTGACTCATTAATCATTAAGAATTAAATACAGAAATTTAAATGCTCCGAGAAAACAGCAGGGGCAGGACTAATGCTACAGTAATAGCTGGAGTTGATGGGACAAGAGGCAACCAATCATAAAATTACTTTTCCCTTGTAACAAAGGGTTCACACTTTTAACATAAGTTATACATTCATTATATAAACAAACCTGGTGGCTCAGATGCTAAAGCGTCTGCTTGCAATGCAGGAGACCCAGGTTCGATCCCTGGGTTGGGAAGATCCCCTGCAGAAGGAAATGGCAACCCACTCCAGTACTCTTGCCTGGAAAATCCCATGGACAGAGGAGCCTGGTAGGCTACAGTCCATGGGGTCGCAAAGAGTCGGACAAGACTGAGCAACTTCACTTCTTCACTTCACTTCATACATTCATTATGGTGTTTAAAAACAGTCAAGCCTAAATAAATTCTTCATACCATCAAGAAGAGACGCACACACTGACAACCTCAAGCACAGAGCATCTCATTTGAGAGCTCATGGCCAGGGCCACGCACATTTTACAGGGAGCTTTTGCTTCTCAAGCTTAGTGAAAGTCTGGCGATCATGTTGTATAAAAATAAGATTTAAATTAAAAATCTCACCAAACTAGGAATCTGATGTAGAAAATCGGTGACACCAGAGTGGCTAAAGCCCGTAGTTCTCAAACTTCACCCCGAGTCCCAGTGACCTGGGAGGCCCCGCCCCGCGTGTCTGAGGCCTGGGGGGCCAAGTCCCTGAAGGGCCAGCCTGTACCCCTGGGGACGCTGCGCTGCTGCTCCAGGAACCCTGGCTGAGAACCCCTGGAAGGACGTAGCACTGTCTCCGCCTCTGCTGCGCGAAGACAGAAGACCGTGTCCGCGCTCCCGGCAGCGGTGGTTACCCTGCGGGCGAAGGCGGGAGGGGGTGCTCCGGGATGACACCACCGCCCGCTGCTTTGTGGTCAGAGAGAGCGGTCCCGGGCTTGCGGTCAGGTCGCGGGGCGTGCTGCTCTGCCAGCATGCTATGCGGTTTACAACTAAAGCCACGGACGACGTGTTTGAGCGTCAGGCACTCAGTCGTGTCCGACTCTTCTCGACTCCGTGGACCGTGGCCCGCCAAGGCTCCTCTGTCCGTGGGGGTTCTCCAAGGCAAGCATACTGGAATGGGTTGCCATTCCCTTCTCCAGGAGATCTTCCCGACCCAGGGATTGAACCCAGGTCTCCTGCATTGCAGCTGGGTTCGCTACCATCTGAGTCACCAGGGAAGCCCCCAATATACTTGACGTGTGTATTTAATGCTGGAAATTCACCCTAAGGGACAGACAGAGGATGTGAAAGGAAAAGGCACCATAACTGAGCCGTCCTTGGAAATCAGGTGTTTTGGGTTTTTTTTCCTCTCAAATACCTTCAATTTAAAGTAACTTCAAGCCCAAGCATTCTGGGAGGTAAACAGTCTGGTAGCTACGAGGGATGAGAGGCAGGATGCGCCCCAGGACGACAAGGATGACCAGCGGACCACTCGGGTCTGGCCACTCCACTGACTCTACAGCTGGGCCTTGGACACGAGAGCCCCAGGCAGCTGGAAGACACACGAATCCTTAGGTTCTTGCGTGAAGGCACCGTGCCCATCACGAAAGGGCGCCCCTGATAGCCTCTCTGAACCGGGCTGGGCAGAGCCACACCAGAGTCTGGCTCAAGGCGATGGCCCAGAGAAGTAGTGCCCAGGCCTCCAGGCCACAGGGGTCCCTCTCGCCTAGCCCAGCGCCTGACACCACACAAGACAAGACACGTGGCCAGTCTCAGAGAAAGAAGGGGCTTGCCACTGGGGTGAGAACCCTAGAAGGGGCTGACCCCAAACCCAGAACTCTCAACTCTCGGTGAACTTCATTTAAAATGAGTTCTTCCAAGTAAAACGCATGGCCAAGTTCTAAGCGCAGCAAGCAGCAGCCCCAGGGGAGGTGTCTCCGCGTTCTGCCTGTCTGCGCTGGGCCCCGCATCCCCCCCAGACACCGCGGTGAGCTCCCTCAAAGTGCCACTGCACGTCATCGTGGGGAAGCTCAGTTTGGCCAAACCATTCAGCACCAGATTCCTCCCGGTGAGTCCCTACGGCTGCCCATCCCGCCCTCCCCTGGACTCTTCTGCTCAGCCCTGCACCCTCCGCCTAAAGTGCCACCTGCCCAACATTGAGGGCAGCTGCGCAGAGCTCAGGTCACCGGAGTGAGCCGGCGGCCAGCAGGAAAGGGCTCCTCTCCGCCCATCTCACAGTCCCGTACCACTGGGAAGCAACAACAAAAAAAGGAAATTTCCCAATCTCATCATCATATGCCCCACATTGAACACTTAAAGGCAAATCGTCATCTTAAAGTACTACGTTTAGGGATTCAGTTAAAATATACACGGGTTTTGTCTTCTTGATCCAACTGTTGCTATTGCTTCTTCAGGGGACCGTAAAAAGAACTGATGCCCTAAAAAAAGAACTCGATTTGTTAAAAAAAAAAAAAAAAAGAAAGAGCAACAATGTGGGGTGGGGGTGGAGGTGGAGCCGGAAAGGCGTGCCCTCTCCTACTCCCGCCCATCCCGTTTCCTTTTGGCTCACAAAGTTTGTTTTTTTCCCCCTCTTCGCGGCCACTATCCAGCCAGCCGTCCGTCCGTCCGTCCGTTCCGGGCGGCGGGCTTCAGGAGGCGTCCCTGGATATCCACCCGCTCTCGGTGAGGAAGTTCAGGATCCACTTCTTGAGGACTTTATCCAGGTAGCTGGGCAGGCGTTTCTTGGAGGGGATGCCCTGGCGCTTCTTCAGGTGGTCCTTGATAATGATGGTCTTCACGGTCACGAAGCGCGCGGGGCTCAGGTTCAGCGAGCTGCACAGCACCTTCTCGCGGTCCGGCAGGTGCTCGATGTCCGCGAACTCGCCGTACCGGCCGTCCTCCTTGTTGCGCTTGGCGCCCCCCGCCGCCGCCGCCTTGTTCTTGCGCTTTTCCCGCTTGTGCCGGGCTGCCTCTACTCTGCCAACTCCTCCATCTTGGTGATGCCTTGCGCCGGTAGCGCTGCAGCTTGCGGATCTTGGTGCGCAGCATCTTCTCCTTGTGCATGTTCTCGAACAGGTCGTCAAACTCCTTGCACGACATGAACTGGTAGACTGGCCGCAGCTTCAGCCGCAGCTCCTTCACCTTGGTGACCTTGCACCGCGCCGCCCGCTCCTTCTCTTTGTCCTTGCCCAGGAAGGTGGGCACCAGGTTGTAGTCGCGCGCGATGTTCTTGCACCACTGCCGCTCGCGGAACTTGCGCACGTACATGTACACGTGCGCGCCCTTCAGCTCGATCTCCACGTCATCGCCGTAGTTGACCGAGAGCCCGCTGATGAGCATCTTGGCGTTCTGGTCATACTGGATCTCGTAGTCGTCCCGCAGAGGCATGTGGACCAGCTGCTGCTGCTCGGCCACCGAGATGTGTAATGCTCCGTCACTTCCTGGGGGGTCCGGGAAGCGCCCACGTGAGTTGCCATGTCTTCCCAGTTCCCGAAGCCGAACTGCTCGATGGCATCCAGCAGAAGCTGCTCCTCGCGGCTGGTCCAGCCCCCGTTGCCTCGGGCCCCCAGAGCGTGAAGCGCCCGCCGTCCATCAGCTGGTAGCCGTGGTAGCGGCGGCGGTGGTGGCGGATCTCGGCGCCGGCGGAGAAGCAGTGGGGGCAGGGGCACACAGCTCGATGTCCTGGCACTCGGTGCAGCGGAAGCGCAGCGGGCTCACCTCGGCCAGGCAGTACACGCAGTACTTCTTGCCGAGCTCGCCATCTTCCGCCGTCGGCCCCGCCGCCCCCCGCTCCAGCGAAGCCGCGGGGCCGCCACCGCCTCGGCCGCCCCGCCCCAGGCGCCCGCTGCCGACTTTTTTTTTTTTTTGGTGATAATTCTGGGAGTCTTGTAGATCTTTATAGAACCGTTCAGCTTCAGCTTCTTTGGCGTTAGTGATTGGGCATAGACTTGGATTCCGGTGATAGTGAATGATTTGACTTGGAAACGAACAGAGGGCATTCTGTTTTAGAGATTGCACCCAAGTACTCCATTTCGGACTCTTCTGTTGACTATGAGGGCTGCTCTATTTGTTCTAAGGGATTCTGCTGCCCACAGTCGTAGATGTAATGATTGTCTGAATTAAATTCACCCATTCTGGTCCATTTTACTTCACTTAGTCCTAAAATGTTGATGGTCACTCTTGCTAGCTCCTGTTTGACCACTTCCAATTTACCTTGATTCTTGGATCTAGCATTCCAGGTTCTTATACAATATTGTTCTTTACAGCATGGGCATGGGACTTAACGTTCACCACCAGACACAGCCATGACTGGGCATTGTTTCTGCTTTGGCTCAGCCTCTTCATTCTTTCTGGAGCTAGTTCTTTGCTCTTCTCCAGTAGCATATTGGGCACCTACAGACCTGAGGAGTTCATCTTTCAGTGTCATATCGTTTTGCCTTTTCATACTGTTCATGGGGTTCTCAAGGCAAGAATACTGAAGTGGTTTGCCATTCCCTTTCCAGTGGACCACATTTTGTCAGAACTCTCCACCATCACTCATCTGTCTTGGGTGGCCCTACACGACATGGCTTGTAGTTTCATTGAGTTAGACAAGGCTGTGGTCCATGTGATCAAATTTTGGAGCATAAAAAGGTTTATTATAGGGCTATGCAAGTAGCTGTGTGGTTTATACTCTTAAAAAAATCCCTGACTCCCAGAAGGGTTTCGATAAAGCGTTTTAAAAGGCAAGGAGGGGAGGAGGGGTTGGTTGGTTGTTAGAAACTGCTTACTGTAGGAATCTTTTATTGTTGCAGCTGGCCACATAAGTCAGGTCATGAATGTTCCTATAAACCTCCAACAAGACCAATGTTATTCTCTGTTCTGCAACATTTTTTAATCTCTATATGAATGGAAAAGTGTCACACCCTTAAAGGTCGGAGTCTTGGACTATTCTGTATATTTCAGGTTATAGCCAATATTCTTAAAGCAAATGGAATACAATACAAAGGTTAAAAGAAACAAGTTTATTATAGACTGAGATTTGTTCTTCCCTATTACATTCACAGAGGTAGAAGTCTCAAGCAGATTTAAAGGAAAATATTTTATCCAGCTTTCATAATTTTCTCCAGCAAAAGTATTAGTCAGAAAATTACCTTGTTCCTTATTACCAATAGCACTTGCAACCATGACTGTTTTTACACACTTTTGTAAAACACTTTTTATCTTTTCTTCATTTTTAGAAATGTAGGATGGGAGAGGGACTGTAGCGTCTATTCAGCGAGTCATCTTGAAAAGGAAGCCTTTATTCAGCATATATTATATATATAATATTATGACTATGAAAAAATTACTACAGCTAGGGACTTACAGTCTAGGTGATGGCTACTGACCACAATCAGAAGGACAGTATAGGATATTAACTTCTCCCTGAGCAGCTTTGCACTCAGAAACAACACCCAAGCAACTCTTGAGAGTAAGGGAAGTTTTACTAAGTGTATTAGTCAGATTTCTTCAATGAAATATCTATCTAGTCTATCTAAATTATAAAACACTGGCTCACACAATTATGGAGGCTGAGAAGTCTAAAGTCCAAAGCTGACAAGCTGGAGCCCCAGGAGGGTCAATGGTGTGGTACTAAGAGCTGATGTTTGTTAAGTCGGAAGGCAGGAAAAAGACTGATTTCCCATTTCATGGCAGTCAGGTAGGAGAACAGAGAAGGCAATGGCACCCCACTCCAGCACTCTTGCCTGGAAAATCCCATGGACGGAGGAGCCTGGGGACGGTGGGCCTCAGTCCATGGGGTCGCTAAGAGTCGGTCACGACTGAGCGACTTCACTTTCACTTTTCATTTTCATGCATTGGAGAAGGAAATGGCAACCCACTCCGGTGTTCTTGCCTGGAGAATCCCAGGGACGGGGGAGCCTGGTGGGCTGCCGTCTATGGAGTCCCACAGAGTTGGACACGACTGAAGCGACTTAGCAGCAGCAGCAACAGCAGGTCGGAGAAGCTTCCTCTCACTAGAGGAAGAGTCAGCTTTTTTGTTCTATTCAGGTTTTCACTGATTAGATGAGGCCTACCCAAGAAATTAAAAGATGCTTACTCCTTGGAAGAAAAGTTATGACCAACCTAGATAGCATATTGAAAAGCAGGGACATTACTTTGCCAACAAAGGTCTGTCTAGTCAAGGTTATGGTTTTTCCAGTAGTCATGTATGGATGTGAGAGGTGGACTGTGAAGAAAGCTGAGCGCCGAAGAATTGATGCTTCTGAACTGTGGTGTCGGAGAAGACTCTTGAGAGTCCCTTGGACAGCAAGGAGATCCAACCAGTCCATTCTAAAGGAGATCAGTCCTGGGATTTCTTTGGAGGGAATGATGCTGAAGCTGAAACTCCAGTACTCTGGCCACCTCATGCAAAGAGTTGACTCACTGGAAAAGACTCTGATGCTGGGAGGGATTGGGGGCAGGAGGAGAAGGGGATGACAGAGGATGAGATGGCTGGATGGCATCACTGACTCGATGGACGTGAGTCTGAGTGAACTCCGGGAGTTGATGAACAGGGAGGCCTGGTGTGCTGCGATTCATGGGGTTGCAAAGAGTCAGACACGACGGAGCGACTGAACTGAACTGAACTGAACCCACACTGGGGCGGGCAATCTGCATTACTTAATCTACCAAGTCAAATTAAAATTTTTTTTTAGGATTGTGAATGATTTGATTATTTTAATTTGCTTTCTATGTACTTATATTGTGCAAGAAAATATATTAATCAGGGAAAATAGCAATTTTTAAAAATTGAAGTGTAGTTGCTTTGAACTGTGGTGTCAGTTTCTACTGCATAGCAAAGTAAATTAGGCATACACATACATGCATATGAGCTCAGTCGCTTCAGTTGTGTCCAACTCTTTCGAGCCCGTAGACTGTAGCCTGCCAGGCTCCTCTGTCCATGGGATTCTCCAGGCAAGAATACTGGAGTGGGTTGCCATGCCCTCCTCCAGGGGATCTTCCTGACCCAGGGATCAAAGCTGCATCTCTTACATCTCCTGCACTAGCAGGCAGGATTTTTACCACTAGCACCACCTGGGAAGCCCATATATATATATATACCTATATACTCTCTTTTATGGATTTCCTTCCCATTTAGCACCAAATAGAGTTCCCCATGTTATGCAGTAGGTTCTCATTACTTATCTGCTTTATACATAGTAGTGTATATACATCAACCCCAATCTCCAAATTCATCCAACCCCCCCGCCCCTTTCCTCCTTGGTAGGACCAAGAGGCCATCATACAGAATGAAGTAAGTCAGAAAGAGGAAAATATCCTGTATAATAATATATGTGTTACCTAGAAAAATGTTAAAGATGATCTTATTTGCAAAGGAGAAAAAAGACACATGTAGAGAACAAGTATATGAATACCAAATCAAATGTTAATCTCACCCAGAAACACCCTCACAGACACACTCAGAATGTTGTTTGACAGATCCCTGAATAATTCATGACTTGGTGAAGTTGACACAAAATTATCCATCCAAGCAGGTAAAGTCACTGTAAAACAAGAGGAGTCTCAAGGATGAGCAGACATTAAGAAAAGCTGAAGGTCAGCAGGAATGGAGAGGGAGCCAGTAATGCAAATAAGTTGAGGGTTGAGTGAACATAATCCAGTAGGTGAAAAGGAGGTGTAGTCATTTGAATAGTATTCACCAAAATTCACGTTCACCCAGAAACTCAAAAGGTGACTATATTGAATAGAGGTCTTTACAGATGTAGCTAGTTAAAATGAGGTCATCCAGCAAACCCAATGGCTAATATTCTTAAATGGACGAGGAGATGTGGAGACCCACAGACACATACAGGGGGAAGGAAGCACGTGAAGATAGAGATTGGAGTGGTGCAGCTACAAGCCCAGGAAAGTTGGACTGCCAGCAACCACCATGCCTAGGAGAAACAGATTCTGCCTTGGAGTCTCCAGAAAGAATCAGCCCTGCTAACCTAACCCCTTGATCTCAGACTTTGCCTCCTGACTTGAGACAATAAATTTCTGGTGTTTCTTAAACTCCATCACTTGTGGCAATTTGTTACAGAGCCCTAGGAAACTAACACAGAAAGTGTTTCTGAAATGTTTGTGTATAAAGTGTGCAGGGGAATCAGTGAGATGGAGATGGGGGTCAGGAGGGGAAGACCACGAATGGCATCTGAACCACAGAGAATACTTTCTTTATTATGAGACTCAAAGGAAGCAGACAACTGAGTATCAGTAAGAGAGTGAAATAATGAGATTTATGTTTTTATAAAGACCCCTCCGAGGCCAGCTGAGCATCTGAGGCTGAAGGTCAGAGGCCCAGTGAGAAGGCTATTGTGGAGAAACAGGCTAGAGAGGATGGTGGCCAGAATTCTGTAACAGATAAAGCAATGCAGATATGTAAATGGATCAGAAGATAACATAGAACCATAACAGTAAATTTGGATGATTGTATAAGCATATACAGCACACATGGAAAAAATTAATCTTGACCCTTGTGTCTCATAAACCTACACACGCACACACACACACACAATCCTAAATTGATGTTAGATCTAAATGTGAAAGCAAAAGCATAAAACTTTTCAGAATAGCATGGAAGATTTATTCATGACCTTAATTAAGGAAAGCAAAGATTTCTTTAAAAAGATGCCACAAAGAAAATTAAGACAATTTTAATATACTAAATTCAAGAATTGAAAATCTATAAAAGAAAAGCAAAAACATGTAGTAGAAATGTCAGAATGTAAGATTTTTGCAATATATACCTAACACCCTAAAATTTCTAAAGAACCTCTATAGGTTCGTTAGTAAAAGACAGAAAGCCTAATTTTAGAGAAGTGGGCAATAGACTGGAACATGCCCTTCATGAAAAAGTCTATCCAAATGCTCAAAAACATGTGAAAAGGTGATCAGTTATATTAATCATCAGGGAAATGCAAATTAAAGCCACAGTGAAAAGTCTCTACTCCCCCCACCACCAAAATGGCTGAGTGTTTAGGAGGTGCTGATGGAAACTCTCACATACACCTTTTGGAATGTTACTCTCTGGCAGCATTTGCTAGACCTGAAAACAAGTAATCACATGTGTGCTGCTGCTGCTACTGCTAAGTTGCTTCAGTCGTGTCCAACTCTGTGTGACCCCATAGACGGAAGTCCAGCAGGCTCCCCCGTCCCTGGGATTCTCCAGGCAAGAACACTGGAGTGGGTTGCCATTTCCTTCTCCAAGGCATAAAAGTGAAAAGTGAAAGGGAAGTCGCTTAGTCGTGTCCGACTCTTAGCGACCCCATGGACTACAGCCTACCAGACTCCTCCATCCATGGGATTCTCCAGGCAAGAGTACTGGAGTGGGGTGCCATTGCCTTCTCCGAATCACATGTGTAGTTATATATATACCCCATATGGGTACACCAAAAGGAGTTTATGCAAATGTTAATGGACAGGGAGGCCTGGCATGCTGTGATTCATGGGGTCGCAAAGAGTTGGACACAACTGAGCGACTGAACTGAACTGAACTGAGTAGCAAAATTATTCATAAAAACTAAACATTGGAATAAATCCAAATATCCAAGGAAGGAAATACATTCTGGTAAAGTTATATGATAGAATACTTGGAATCCATAAAAAGTAATAAACTGCTATATATAACTACACAGATGAGGTTCCCAAAAGTAGTGCTGATTGAAAGAATCCAGACACAGAGAATAGATACTATTTGACTCCATTTATATAAAGTTCAAAATTGTTAAGACTAATTTTTTGCTGGTAGATTAGTGATGGATACCTTTGTAGGGTGGGCAGAAGGATTGGATACCAGAGAGCTTCTGGTGTGTTGATAATGTTTTATTTCTTCAAATTGTGTCAATTAGCTGGACATGTTCAATTTGTGAAAGTCTTCTGAACTCTAAAATGGATTTGCCTGCTTTTCGGTACATATGTAATACTGCAATAAAAAGCTTATCTAAAATACATCGACTTAAAAATTTTTTTATTCTAGTTGATTTACAATGTTTTGTTAGTTTCTGATGTACAACCAAGTGATTCAATTATTAATTTTCATTACAATTTATTACAGGATATTGAATGTAGTTCCCCATGCTATACAGTGGGATCTTGTTGATTATCTATTTTATATACAGTAGTGTGTGTATGTTAATCCCAAACTCCTCTAATTTATCCCTCCCCCACCCCTTCTCCTTTTGGTAACCATAAATTTGTTTTCTACGTCTGTTTCTGTTTTGTAAATATGTTGACTTGTGTCATAGTTTAGGTATATTGTTTTTTTAAGTGTAATAATTTCATGAATTACATATTATAAGCCCTCTTCATCACCCCTAGCCCCACCCATAGGAATAACCAAGCTAGTATCAGGGTGGTAAGAAATTTCCAGGATTTAAGAACCTCAAAACTGCTGCTAAATGCAAACCACTCTAAATAAACTTCACTGTTGTTGAGTTTAAGATAGATACTAGGAATATTTATCTTTTTGTTGCTATTTTAATTAAGTATTTTAAAAATTATCTAGTTCTTCTTGAGTTGGTAAAAATTCTAATCAATAGTTTAAGGTTTTTTACTACATTGGATTTTTAAGATAAAGCACAGAAGTTTAAAAAGAAAAGCTAATAATTCTCCTTCCTTCTCACTCCTATGTGTGATCACCCATTCTTCTGTACTTTTCTTTATTGTCAAATAGGCAAAAATAAATATACATGTATGGTCCTCTCTATGCCATTTTTTATACAAATGGGATTAAATCAGCTACTTACATGTCAACCTATTCAATCATGGGTTTGTGCACATAAAATTAATTTATTTAAAAAAACAGGATAATATTTTACAATGTGGCAGATTAAAAGAATGCCACTGATTCTTTGCTAATCCTTCCACTGAGTGGTAGAATCTAAAGTCCCTCTCCTTAACTTTGGGCTAGACTTCGTGACTTACTTGCCTAATCAACAGATGGAGACAGAAGCCATGTTATTTAAAGCTTCCACTTTTGTCCCTTGGAACCTGGGAACTATGCTGTGAGGAAGGCCAAACAGCTCCATTCAGAGACCCCATGGAGTGACCCATTTGGAGACGATCCCAGGCATATGCTGGCTAAGCATCCACCGAGAGCCAGAACCAACTCCTCAGTCTTATGAGTGAGAGTGAGTCTACAAAGTGTTTCCTCTTCCAGCCTCAGAAGAGCTGAACAAGCTGATGTTGCCCAGGGCAGAGAATGGCTGTTTTTGCCATGCCCCATTCAAACTGTTCATTCATGAGCAAAATGAGTAATTCTCATTGTTTTAAACCACTTGGTCTTGTGGAGGTTTGCTGCAAATCAGTAGATAACCAGAATGCAAGGAATCAGAATATCTAGACATCTTAATTTACTCATTATGAAACCATCCCACTATGTATAAACATTTCCGTTAGATTTCAGGCTGTTTTCCCCCCTGACTTCTAATAATCCTGCAACATACAATAAATACTACTGAAGTATCTGTTTACTGCATTTGATGCTGTTGATTTTTCCTCAAACATCCTGTGGTTTGTTTTGTGGTACATGATTTATAGAACAGACATAATATCTGAGTGTTTCTAAACTTTCAGGCTTACCATATTGATCCATCAATCCTCCCCATTCTATTTTTCTGATGCTTTTTACTAGTGACAGATGCTGACTCTTTTTTCCACACATCAAGAAAAACACTTAGTTTGATTTTTAACAAAATCAACAGGATGAGTCATGGCATTCTTTAAAGTTTAATCTCTCTTTTTAGAACTCTTTGAATTTAATTGCCATCATGCTACATCGCCTTTTGCATGTTTTAGAAAAATTAGTACAATACTCCCTGAAAAAAGCTTTCTGAGTCCACAAAATCTGAATTCTTTGCCATTTATCCAGAATTTGCTTGAGGTCAGAAAATTCTGCATTTTTTTTCCTACTCTCTGATGAGGAAACCAATATTTTGGCAAGTTTTTTTCTTCTCTTCATTATTAAGGTGATTTCAAAGCACAAAGCTGGCTGTGTGTACACTCAGTATAATTTCAACAAAATTTGTTTGCTGCTTTTCAGATATGCTTCATCAAAACTGATTTGGTGCTTGCTGTGGCATTATAACTTCCTCATGCTTTTTTCAAGGTCCATGAGAACTAAGGGTGACAATTTCCTCTGGAACCATATTATTTTGGCAATTTAAACATGGAAGTCAAACTTCATGTTTCTGCTGCTTGCACTTTGAATAGAGGGTACCATAGGGGAAGACACCACATTCAGATATGAAATAAAGAATCCAGTGAGGCTGGGAAGTGGCCAGGTTGGCTACTTACCAAAGACTTACAAGGTGTATTTACTCCAGTATGTTGATTACATACAAAACCTTACTCTCAGTATTTTCATTCATTTCAATCCCACCATTCAAGATAATAGTAAAGGTAACATAAATGAACATTACAATGCCAGCTTCTTCATTGTTATGACTAATGTAGAATGTACACACATCAGAAATCCCTCTGTTATATAAACATCTACACTGGAATATAATACCTAGGAGCAACCAATAAAGAATCTATACAAAGAGATACATTAAAATTGCAGATAAAATGAAATTCCTAAGTAATGTTCAAGAGACCCAGAAGACAAAATAAAACAGAAAAAAAGAACCAGAGAAAACAAATAGAAAACAAAATATAAGTAGGCAGACTTCATTCCCAATACACCAGAAATTATATTAAATATAAATGTCTAAATAATACCATTCAAAAGACAGTAATTTACAGAGTTGATTTTAAAATGACAGCTACAAGAAACTCACTTCAAATATAATTATATACTTAGGTTGAAAAATGATGGGACAATATTATACATAAACATTAATCAAAAGAAAAGCTGAAGTGGACATATTATCACATAGAACAGACCTTAAAGTAAAGGAAATTACCAAGGACCGAAAGGGACATTTCATAATGATAAAAGCATAGAGCAATTCTAAATACATATGCACCAATCAACATGGTTGCAAAATATGTGAAGAGAAACTGATAAAAGGCAAAATCAGTACAATTCTTGTTGGAGACTACAATACCCCTTCCTCTCTCTACAACTGATAGAGCCCAGCATCAACCTGCAGGATATAATCAACCTTCAGAGGGCACTCCACCCAACAGCAGTGGAATACACATTCTTTTCAAACACCCATGGAATATTTACCAAAATCAAACATCTCATGAGCCATTAGGTGAATTTCAACAGGTATAAAATAATTGAAATCACTTGGAATTTGTTCTATGACCATGGTGGACTCAAACTAGGAATTGATAACAGACAAATAACAGAAACATCTCCATGCTTTTAGAAACTACACAACATTCTTCTAGTCCGTGCCTCAAAGAGGAGGTCTCAAAGGTAGTTAAAAAAGTATACTGAACTGAATGAAAATACAATATATAGTTAAGTTCTGGGATAGAGACTTCTAGAAAGGTGGAATAAATGTACTTTTCCTTATTCCTCCCACTAAGTCCAACTAAAACCCTTAAACGTTATACATAAAACTAACATAAAAATGACTCTGAAAGGTGGAAAGAAGAAAACAGATCAGTAAGGGATCTTGGATCTGGAGAAATGACACAGTGATGAGTTCCCTGGATTTTTCTTTCAGCCTCACATATTCCACTGTCCATGAAATTCTCCAGGCAAGAATACTGAAGTGAGTAGCCATTCCCTTCTCCAGGGGATCTTCCCGACCCAAGGATTGAACCCAAGTCCCCTGCATTGCAGGCAAATTTTTCACCATCTGAGCCACCAGGAAAGCCCTAAATATCCCACACCTAGTGCTAAAGAAGCCAGAAGCCTGCCAACAGGAAATCACAGATAAAAGACAAACACCAACAAAAAAACTTGCTTTCTGTATCCAGTTGTTCAGTTGCTCAATCATGTCCGACTCTTTGCGACCCATGGCCTGCAGCACTCCAGGCTTTCGTGTCCTTCACCAATACCTGGAGCTTGCTCAAACTCATGTCCATCGAGTCAGTGATGCCATCTGACCATCTCATCCTCTGTCATCCCCTCCTCCTCCTGCCTTCAATCTTTCCCAGCATCAGGGTCTTTTCTAATGAGTCAGCTCTTTGCATTAGGTGGCCAAAGTATTGGAGCTTCAGCACTAGCATCAGTCCTTCCAGTGAGTATTCACCAGGCAAGGGTGAGTCTAGCAAGACAGAAAGGTCTAGACAATAACCACCCTACTTCACAACTTTACAGAAAGACTTGAAGGTCCAGGTAACCCTTGAAGGCAAGGGCCAGGTGCTGGGCCTAGCCTTCCATGCTTGCCCAGCTGCAACAAGATGACACACCTGCTCCCCTATACCTGGGTTGTATTGGAGAAGGCCAAGTGGGAGGTCAGGACTTCAGTCCCTGCCCAGTGCTAATAAGGTCCAGTCCCCTTGTGGTGCCAGTGGAGATCACATGGGTTCATAACAAGGCACCTTGCCTCTCTGCCATGGTGATTTCAGCGGGCATCATGAGAAGCTGAGCCTCCTACCACTGCTCAGCAGTAATGAAGAATCCTCCCTTCCAGGAGTGAAGATTGGCCAGGTAGGAATCTGAACTTCAATCCCTACTTGGCACTAGCGATGCTGAACCCTCTCCATCCATAGAAGTGATGTCAGAATAAACCTCTAAAAAAAAGATTTAGATAAGATCCAATTTCACAATATAATATTTCAAATATTCATGTTTATTCACCCATCATACCAAGGGCTAGGAAAGTCTCAACTTGAAAGAGTAAAAATGATCAGTAGACATCAACACAGAGATGACAAAGACGTTAGAATTTTCTAATGAGGATTTTAAAGCAGCCCTCATAAAAACACCTTGAATGAAAAAAGAATTACCAACATCAGGAATGAAATGAGGGATATCAATATGGACCAAACAAGTGTCTTAAAGATAATAAGGAAATATTATAAACAGTTCTACATACATAAACTTGACCTTACATAAAATGGACAAACTCCTTGAAAAGCACAAATTACTACAATCTACCCAAAATGAAACAGATACTTAAATAGTCCCATAAATATTAGGGCAATTTATTTTGTAACTTGAAGCTCTCCCTCCTAAAATCTTTCAGTCCAGGTGGTTTCACTGGGAGAATTTTATCTAAAGTTTGGGAAGAATTAGATTTTCCAGCTAATTTTACCAGATCAGTATTACCCTGATCTCATCTAGACAATGGCAGTACAAAAAAAGAGAAAACTACAGACCAATATCCATCATGAATATGAAGACAAAAGTCCTTAAAAAACATTAGAAATAGAATCAATGTATAAAACAAATTATACAGTATAACCAAGGGGGATCTAGATTAGAGATGCAAGGCTGGTTCCATAATCAAAATCAATTAATACTAAAAAAAATCAATTAATACCATTTTCACAGGCTAAAAAAGAGAAAGAATTACATGATCATATTAAATGATGTAGAAAAAAGCAAGTAAAAAATTTCAACACTCTATGATAAAACTCTCAGCAATCTAGGGAAAGAAGGAAGTTCCTCAACATGATAAAGAATATATACAAAACCCCTCCAGTCAATAGCACATTTAAGGGTAAAGGAGTGAATGCTTTCCACCTTAGACTGAAGAGAAGGAAGGAGATCTTCTCTCACCATTGGTACTCTAGTCCGGGAAGCTCCAGCTGATACAATCAGGCACAGGAAGGAAATAAAAGGCATATGCATCATAAAGAAAGAAACCTGTGTCTATAATTCAAATGACATGATGGATGAGGTAGAAAATTCTAAGGGATTTGCCCAAAAAATACCCCAAAACCCTTCTAGAGTAAGAGAGTTTAGCAAGTTTTCAGGAAAGACAGTTAATACACACCAAAAAGATTGTATTTCTGTATACCAGCAACGAACATGTGGAAACTGAAATTGAAAATCAAATACCAGTTATAGTCACTGAAAAAAAAATGAGGTACTTAGATGTGAAGCTAACAAAGCACATGCAGGACTTATACTGAAAACTAAAAAAATCACAAAGTTACTAACACTGTACACAAATATGCCAGACATGTAATTTATACATATAACTTAATTTGAAGAAAAACTTCTGTTTCTTGCTGTACATATTTTGACGTTTTGTGAATTCAATACATTGTACTGTTGTATTTATAATGTAAATCTTTAAAAAGTGTGACAATGCTAAGAATGGTTAAGAACATAGTAGATAGAACTTCTATTGCAACTCACATTGGTTTAACCAATTTAGAGAATAGTTGGTATTACCTTTTAAATGCCTAAATTATATTTAAATTGATTTGACAACATGAATAAAGCACTATTTTGTGCTATTCGCTGTTCTAAGTGCTTTCCACAGTCTGACTCATTTAATTCCTCCAATCCTCTGAAGTACATACTGCTTACAGTGCTGCTTCACAGTGGAAGAAATTGAGGAACAGAGGCATTAACTATTTTGCCCAAGATACATCAAATAAGTGGTAGAACCAGCGTCCAAATGCAGGTCCTCTTGTTCTAATATCTATCTATTCCTCTGTTGACTCTGCTTTGCACACACTGACCTTACGACCATCAGACTCCACTCCTAGGTCGTGTCTTTAAGACTTTGTTCTAGAAAGCGTACACAAAGATGTGCATTGCAGCATTGCTTGTGATTATGTGCACACAATCCGAATGTTTATGAACAAAACAACAGAAGATGTATTACGTACAATAGAATTTTGCTGTTTTTGTTCAGTTACCAAGACTCTGTGACCCCATAAACTGCAGAATGCCAGGCTTCCCTGTCCTTCACTATCTCACAGAGTTTGTTCAAATTCATGTCAGTTGAGTCAGTGATGCCATCCAACATTTCATCCTCTGTTGCCCCCTTCTCCTCTTGCCCTTACTCTTTTCCAGCATCAGGGTCTTTTCCAGTGAGTTTGCTCTTCCGATCAGATGGCCAACATATTGGAGCTTCAGCTTCAACATCAGTCCTTCCAATGAATATTCAGGGTTGATTTTCTTTAGGATTGACTGGTTTGATCTCCTTGCTGTCCAAGGGACTCTCAAGAGTCTTCTCGGCACCATCAAAAGCATCAGTTCTTTGGCGCTCAGCCTTCTTTATAGTTCAGCTCTCACATCCTTACATGACTACTAGAAAAACCATACCTTTGATCATATGGACCCTTATTGGTAAAGTGATTTCTCTGCTTTTTCATACACTACCTAGTTTCCTCATAGCTATTCTTCTAAAGAGCAAGTGTCTTTTAATTTTGTGGCTTCAGTCCGAGTCTACATGGATTTTTGAACCCATAGAAAATGAAATCTGACACTGTTTCCTCATTTTCCCCATCTATTTGTCTTGAAGTGGTAGGAATGGGTGCCGAGATATTTGTTTTTTGAATGTTGAGTTTTAGGCCAGATTTTACACTCTCTTCTTTCATCAAGAGGCTCTTTAGTTCCTCTTCATTTTCTGCCATTAAGGTGATGTTATCTGCGTATCTGAGGTTATTGATATTTCTCCCTGAAATCCTGATTCCAGCTTGTGCTTCATCAAGTCTGGCATTTCGCATGATGTACTCTGCATATGAGTTAAATAAGCAGGGTGACAATATACAGCCTTGACCATTATGTTTCTGAGATTTGTGTATATTGTTTCATGTAATTCTAGTACATTAATTTTAACTGCTGTGTAAAATTAATGTTTTGTGGATATGTCTGGTGATGAAAGTAAAGTCCAATGCTGTAAGAACCATATTGCCTAGGAACCTGGAATGTTAGGTCCATAAATCAAGGTAAATTGGATGACAATATACAGCCTTGATGTACTCCTTTCCTGACTTGGAATGAGTCTGTTGTTCTATGTCCGGTTCTAACTTGTTTCTTGACCTGCATACAGGTTTCTCAGGAGGCAGCTAAGGTGATCTGGTATTCCCATCTCTTTACGATCTCTGGGTTATTAAGATCTTTTTTGGTACAGTTCTTCCCTGTGTTCTTACCACCTTTTCTTAATTTCTTCTGCTTCTGTTAGGTCATTGCTGTTTTTGTCCTTTACTATGACTATTTTTCATGAAATATTCCCTTAGTATCTCCAATTTTCTTTTAAAGATCTCTAGCCTTTCCCATTCTATTGTATTTCTCTATTTCTTTGCATTGTTCACATCAGAAGACTTTATCTCTCCTTGCTATTCTCAGAAACTGCATTCAGATCCAACATACGCTAGATCATAGAAAAAGGAAGAGAATTCAAAAAATCATCTACTTCTGCTTACTACGATAAAGCCTTTGACTGTGTAGATCACAACAAACTGTGGGCTATTCTTAAAGAGACGGGAATACCAGACAACATTACCTGCCTCCTGAGAAAACGTATGCAGGTCAAGAAGCAACAGTTAGAACCAGACATGAAACCACAGACTGGTTCCAAATTGGGAAAGGAGTACATCAAGGCTGTATATTGTCATCCGATTTACCTTAATTTATGGACCTAACATTCCAGGTTCCTATGTAATATGGTTCTTACAGCACTGGACTTTATAGAAAACGTACGCAGGTCAAGAAGCAACAGTTAGAACCAGACATGAAACCACAGACTGGTTCCAAATTGGGAAAGGAGTACATCAAGGCTGTATATTGTCATCCGATTTACCTTAATTTATGGACCTAACATTCCAGGTTCCTATGTAATATGGTTCTTACAGCACTGGACTTTACTTTCATCACCAGACACATCCACAATAACACATTAATTTTACACAGCAGTTAAAATGAATGTACTAGAATTACATGAAACAATATACACAAATCTCAGAAACATAATGGTAAGTGAAAAGAAGAAGATAGTTTCCAGTAGAGAAATACTTAAAGGCTTCCCAGGTGGCTCACATAGTAAAGATTCTGCCTGCCAGTGCAGATGTGGAATTCGATCCCTGGATCAGGAAGATCCCCTGGAAGGGGAAATGGTAACCCACTCCAGTATTCTTGCCTGGGAAATCCCACGGCCAGAGAAGCCTGGATTCTTAAATGTAAATTCCTGGAGGGCTTACAGTTCATGGGGTTGCAAAGAGTGGGACAGAACTGAGCATGCACACACAGAGGAGCACTTAGGCAAAGCTACAAAGAAGTTGGAGAGGGCGATGGCACCCCACTCCAGTACTCTTGCCTGGAAAATCCCATGGACAGGGGAACCTAGTGGGCTGCAGTCCATGGGGTCGCTGGGGGTCGGACACGACTGAGCGACTTCCCTTTCACTTTTCACTTTCATGCATTGGAGAAGGAAATGGCAACCCACTTCAGTGTTCTTGCCTGGAGAATCCCAGGGATGGGGGAGCCTGGTGGGCTGCCATCTATGGGGTTGCACAGAGTTGGACCTGACTGAAGCGACTTAGCAACAACAAAGAAGTAACACTGAATGGCATGTGGTCTAGAGACCCATGCTTGATGGTAAGCTCTCTTTCAAGGAGCAAAGGATTGAAACGGTAATGACAGTGCTCTCCTCTGTTTGGAATGAGGGTGCAGTAGACAAGGAGGAGCCAAGTGTACTCCGTCTGCCTTGTTTCTTAGGTTGGTAGGTTGGTTCACAGTTCAGTATTGGTTTGATTATCATTTGTTATAATTTCATAAATGTTATATATAGTCTTTGGCTTGTGTCAATATAATAGAATACAAGTTTTTTAAAATTAAAGTAGAAACGTGAAAATTAAAAAAAAAAAAAAAAAGTCAATAAGACCAAAAACTGGTTCTTGGAAGAATTCTCCCTGCCTAAAAAAAAATTAAACTAGACCCTGGCAACCTCGATCCAAACTAATAACAACTACAGCAACAATAATAATACTGCAACAATGACCACACTGGAAAAAAGGAAATATACCTATAGATAAAAGGAAATATATTAAAGGTATACAATACATAGGTGTTATTTCAACAAATTTGAATTTATACAAAACTGGTTTTATAAATATTAATAAAATTTAAGTGCCCAAAATTGATTGAGGAAATAGATTAAAAAAAAAAACTGGAATAAGCTAATATTCATCAAATGTTTACAAGTAACCGGGGAACAAATCTTGGCCCACTTGGACTGCGTGTTGGGTCCATTTCCCAGTACAGCAGGCATTATGACTCACCTGATCCTTTCTACCACCCTCTGAGGCGGGAGCTGCTGTTTCCTTCACAGATTTTACAGGTGCGGATACTGTGGGGGGGAGAAGTAACGTAGCTTCCCACATGTAATCAGCTTCTGAGTGATGGTGCAGACTTGAACCCAGCGACATTGACTCCAGGTGGGAACTGGAACCTAGCTGGTTTGGCTCCAGAGCCTGATGTTGTGATGGCCCTGCTGGGCTGGTGATGACCTGCAGAGTCTCTCCAAACTCCCCAGGAGATCCCAGACCCAGACATTACACGGTGTCCTGGCAGCAGTGACACCTGTCTGGATAAACTGCCAGAGCAGAGACAACCCTGCCCCCCAACCCAGCCCTCAGGTGATGAGGATGCCAGGGAGGAACGAGGATGGGGACATCCTGATGCGTTTTTTTGTAGCAGATGGGGAGGCTGGGGATTGGCCTGCTGGTTGTTGAAATTCACAGAGCTTGAGAGCTTACCATCTACCCTCTTCGCTTCGTCTCCGTCCCACTGTCTCCACTGGCCCTCAACAGCCCTGCGCTGGACACTTCTTTGATCCTCACTGGACAGGTGATCAGTGCTCTGTCCCAGTGACACTGAGCTACAAGGAAAAGTGGCTCCTGCTCCCAGGAGGGCTGGGCTGGGGTTCAACAATCTGGACCCCACAGCCACATTTTCAGTAAAGATAAATAAACAGTGTCTTCCTCCTGCATTAAAAAACCAAGCAGAACTTCCTCCAGACAGAAAATGACTGATTATATAGAACGGTCCAGGAATGATGATCCTCTTGTACCCACACCTGTTTAGAAGCAAGTGCAAAATGTGACATGGAGCCTGGGTAAAGGCACGTGGCCTTTGTATCCGCCTGCTTCTGTTGTCTTGTTATTCATCCCAGCAATGAATTCAGTTTATTATCCTGATACCAATTCCTATGTGTGGGTTTTACCCCCACACCACAAAGCAATTCTTCTCTACCAGCTGGGTGTCCTACAATTCAGTTCAGTTCTGATATTCTTTACCTAGAGAAGGCATCCGGTCCCACAGGAAGAGGGCTCAGTCCTACAAGTCTGCCCTCCCCCTGCTCAGACACACATTTCAGATGCCAATCAAGTCCAACTTGTCAGCTGTACTTCTGATCCATTGGCTATAGATCAGAGGTCCCGAAGTCTCCCCACCCTGGATTCAACTAATTTGCTAGAGTGGCTTAGAAAATGCAGAGAAATAGTTACTTACTAGATTATTAGTTTGTTATAAAATGATATAACTCAGAAACAGTCAGATGGCCCAGGGTGAGGTATTGAGAAAGCACAGAGGGTCCAGTGCCTTTTTTGAGCCTTTAATACTCCTAGAATCTCCACATAATCACCACACTGGAAGCTCCCCAAACCCAGTCCTTAGGGTTTTTATGGAGGCTTCATTACACAGGCATGATTAAAATCACTGGTTATTGGAGACTGATTCAACCCCCAGGCTCCCTCCCCTCCCTAGGGGGTGGAGCTGAAAGTCCCAACCTTCTAATCACAGGGATGGTTCCCCACCTCCATCTTCAGGGGCTTTCCAAAAGTCACTTCATTAACATAAACACGTGTATGTTGAAAGGTTTTGTTATGAATATCAAGAGATCTCTATAGCTCTTATCACTTAAGAAATTCCAAAGGTTTTAGGACCTCTGTGCCCAAAA
Organism: Cephalophus harveyi; assembly: GCA_006410635.1. Lineage (NCBI taxonomy): Eukaryota > Metazoa > Chordata > Mammalia > Artiodactyla > Bovidae > Cephalophus > Cephalophus harveyi. The sequence continues at coordinate 117,506 of SJYT01027502.1, read as the reverse complement.
CAGAGATGGAGACCAAATACATATTTCTTATCATAATTCACAATGTCACCAAATATATATTTCTTCTTATAAGTCACAGTGGGTTGTGCAGAGTTTTTAGAGATTTTAAAAAAGCTGGTGCCATTGACACAGCAGAACTGTTATAAAGGATCAAAATTAAATATTGCATGGTCTAGAGCATAACAGGTGCTCAGAAAGAACATTATTTCATCCCCTTAAAATGCTTTATGAAAGTAGATTAAGTGAGATGATGGACTCTCAGTGCCCTGAGCCCTTCTGGGAATCATCTACAAAAGATCTGGGGATTGGGGAAGGCAGAGAGGGCTGCGGGGAGTCAAGAAACCTTCCCCAGACGGAGAAGCGCTGTGTAGCTGAGATTGTCACCTTCTTGACTGAAACAGCCCTCCGCACTCACTGTGGGCCAAGCACCGGAACAATCAGCAAGATGGAGGAGAGGACGATGCCAACATTACCGGGAAGAAGGAAGGAGGGAGCAGAGGCTCGGCAGGAAGGCTCAGCTCTGGGGGCACCCTCTGCCCTGTGCCCCTCTGCTGGGCTTGCAGGACCTTACTTAAGTACCTGCGCTGAGCCAGGAACTTTCTCCTTGTTTGGGAAATTGCTTTTATCTTTTCACCCACGAGGAAGCTGAGGCCCACGGGCTGAAGTCCAGCTGCCCAGTTTTCTGGTTCGAGGCTCCTGCTTCCTCAAGTGGGCCTGTGCCCTTGGCCGTTGCCCCCCTTCCCCGTGCTGCGCAACTTGCAGGGCCGAGAGACAAAGGCCAGACCAAAAACCACCAGATAGTTCCGTAGAGTGTGAGGTCTGCAACACCCCCACTAAGAATTTTTTAGGCCCCTGTCATCAATACCTGAGCAATTCTAGAGCTGCCCTGGCCTGGGGGGAGCGGTTAGGGGCTGGTACTCAGGCCCTGGCAGCCTTCTCACATCTGAGAAGGGTGTGGCTGGGGGTGCTCAGCATCGCCCCCTGTCATCTGTTCTGGGAAACTCCAGCAGGTCATGCAGATCAAGCAATGAGCAGCCTGGGCCTAAGGAAGGGAATTTCAAGTTCTGCAGTCCGGCTTTGGCCTGCCAGGGGTTTACTCAGGCCCTGGCAGCCTTCTCACATCTGAGAAGGGTGTGGCTGGGGGTGCTCAGCATCGCCCCCTGTCATCTGTTCTGGGAAACTCCAGCAGGTCATGCAGATCAAGCAATGAGCAGCCTGGGCCTAAGGAAGGGAATTTCAAGTTCTGCAGTCCGGCTTTGGCCTGCCAGGGGTCTGGCTTTCCTGCTCTCTCTGAAGTCATGTAGAGAGGCCCCTCAGGGACTCACTGAGGATGCTGTTGGTGCTGCCAGAGCTGAGGAGGGCACAGAGATAAGGCCGTGGTGCCCAGTGCCTGCCACAGAGCACAGCAAGCCTGGACTGTCCACCTTGAAACCCTGCAGGCCCATGGCTGCTTTGCCAAGAAGCAGCTGCGTGCCGGGGGAGTTGCTCAGGAAAGGACGTTTTAAACAGTTTTACCCATTTGCTCATGGATTTAGTAAACATTTGCCAACCACTAGTTCTCCTTTACACAGGTGCTGGGTAGGAAACAAGGTCACCTGGCCCTGAAGGGTGAATGTTGATCTGCAGAGGAGTCTATGTTATTGCATTTCCCATCAGGGAAAGCAAAGACTTGTATACAAAGCATTTAGCGTTGCTTGAAGATGTTGCCATACTTGCCAGATTCTGGAGGTGCAGTTTTCCTTCGGGCTAAATTTCAGAACCTTCAGGAGGGAAAAAAAAATCTCCTCTGGAGAGGAAGGTCAAAGGCCTCACATTGCTTAAACAGTTACTTTGGGGCGCCACCTAATGGCAAAAGGTCCAAACTGCTCATCTCAAGGTCCAGGGGAGTTAGGGGTAGGGAGGGATAGAAATGCAGAGAGGAAGGGGAGGCAGAGAGGTGGGAGGGATAGGTGGCTTCTGGGATCTGGGATTTGGGAACTGGGAAGAGTACAAGCTCTGAATGACACCCGATTGTAGGCCGTTTTACTGGGCATGTTCTGACTTTCCTAGTGGAAATGCAAAGGGGCATAGCTCAAAGGAGATAAGCGGCAATATCGAGCAAAATCACGTGTGCTTTTTATAATTTTACTTATTTTAATTTCTGCTGCGCTGGGTCTTCGTTGCTGCACGGGCTTTTCTCTAGTCGTGGCAAGCAGGGGCTGCTCTCTAGTTGCGGTGTGTGAGCTTCTCCCTGTGGCGGCTTCTCCTATTGCTGAGCAGGGCTCTAGGGCAGGCAGGCTTCCGTAGTTGCCGCACAGGACTCAGCAGTTGCAGTTCCCGGGCTCCAGAGTACAGGCTCGATATAGTCGTGGCAAGCAGGGGCTGCTCTCTAGTTGCGGTGTGTGAGCTTCTCCCTGTGGCGGCTTCTCCTATTGCTGAGCAGGGCTCTAGGGCAGGCAGGCTTCCGTAGTTGCCGCACAGGACTCAGCAGTTGCAGTTCCCGGGCTCCAGAGTACAGGCTCGATAGTTGTGGCGCATGGGTTCAGTTGCTCTGCAGCATGTGGAATCTTCCAGAATCAGAGATCGAACCTGTGTTTCCTGCACTGGCAGGTGGATTCTTGACCACTGAGCCACCAGGGAAGCCCCAGAATCACGTGCTTTTGTCCTTTGCTCTGGGATTCTAGGGAACCAAGCCAAAAATAATCACGTGTGCTTTTTATAATTTTACTTATTTTAATTTCTGCTGCGCTGGGTCTTCGTTGCTGCACGGGCTTTTCTCTGGCCGTGGCAAGCAGGGGCTGCTCTCTAGTTGCCGTGTGTGAGCTTCTCCCTGTGGTGGCTTCTCCTATTGCTGAGCAGGGCTCTAGGGCAGGCAGGCTTCCGTAGTTGCCGCACAGGACTCAGTAGTTGCAGCTCCCGGGCTCCAGAGTACAGGCTCAATAGTTGTGGCGCATGGGCTCAGTTGCTCTGCAGCATGTGGAATCTTCCAGAATCAGAGATCGAACCTGTGTTTCCTGCACTGGCAGGTGGATTCTTTACCACTGAGCCACCAGGGAAGCCCCAGAATCACGTGCTTTTGTCCTTTGCTCTGGGATTCTAGGGAACCAAGCCAAAAATTCTCTGGCAAAATGATAATAACATATAGACATACTATGAAGAAGGAAATGGCAACCCACTCCAGTATTCTTGTCTGGAGAATCCCATGGATAGAGGAGCTTGGCAGGCTACAGTCCATGGAGTCACAAGAATTGGACATGACTTAGTGACTAAATCACCATCATAGACATACTAGGCACTGCGTGATTTTTCGTTATAGCAAAGGACTCAGAATGACTCACATTCCCATCACAGGAGCCTGATAACAGACATCCACACAAAGAATTCCAACTAGTTGTCCAGGCTCTGCAGTGGTGACAAATGACACTCAGACCCCAGGCGGGAGTCGGGCTGGGCCCTGGGGTAGTGGGGAAGGAGAGCAAGGCTTGCCCAGAGCCCTGGGTGAACAACGAGGCTTCTCTGCACACCTCATTGTTCATAGCCAGCTTTGAGTGCCAGTTGAGTGTGCCCACCGTTGTGTCTCCTGCATCTGTGGCCAGTGTGTTCCTGCTGAGCACCCATCATGCGTCCTGATTCTGTGTGGCTGACTTGCTGTGCTCATACAGTGCACCTGGCATTTGGCACTGGGCCCTGTGTGTCTGACTTTGTGTTCACAGAGCTGCATGCTGGTTGTTGTTTGCCCAGCTCCATATGCCTGGCAGTGTGTGTGTGGTTCTGTGTGCTGAGTTGTGTGCTCAGCGTTATGCATCTGACACATGTCATATGTCCAGGGTGTGTCTCTGGCATGTGTGCTCAGCATTTTGCTGATAGTGTGTGTGTATGCCCAGGCTTGTGTATTCAGTGTTGGTGCCATGGGCTGTGTGCCTGGTGTTGTGTTCTCAGAGTCTCTGACTGGTGTTGTGTGTCTCGTTTTGTGTGCCCAGCCTTATATATAGCATGGTATTGCCTGACGTTGCATGTCTGGCATTGTGTTCCCAGAGCCTGGACCTGGCATTTTGAGCTGAGAGTATGTGCCCAGCATCGGGTGCCCAGCTCTGTGTTCCCAGAATTTGGGTCCTGCTGTGTGCATCAGATGTGTGCACCCGGCATGTACTGCCATCTTGTGAGTTCAGTGTTGTGGTCCCAGAGATCGGGCCTGGTCTGGGGTGCCTCCCAGGGGGTGTCTGATGTGTGTGTCTATCCCCTGGGGTCTTGTGCGTAGTGCCAGACAGTGTGATAACTGTGTGTGCATGGCATATGTACCCTATTTGATTTCCTGGCATATTCTGAGCATGTGCCAGGCCTGTGAGCCCCAAGTGTGTGCCTGATACACACTTGTGTGTGTGTCAATGTTTTGTTCCCCCAACAGCATTGTGTTTTGGCATGTCTGATTTGAATTATTAGCATATGCTTTTGCCATGTATACCTGGCATTGTGCATTCGCTTTGTGTCCCTGGGGTGTGTATCAGCTTCTGTTCCTGCTGTGGGTGCCAGGCATGACCCTGGTGTGTGTGCAGGTGTGTGTCCCTGGCGTGTGTGCCCAGCTTGCCAGGCTGCCACTGTAGGCCTTAATTGTTTGCCAAGAGCTGTGTGCCAGTGTTGTGTTGCTGGTGCTGCCTGTTTGGCCATGTGTTCTTGGCACGTGTGTCCACTCTCTCACGCCTGGAGTGTGGGCCTGTAAGTGTGTGGCCAGTATTTCCTGCCCAGTGTATGTGCCCAGTGCTGTGTCCCAGTGACGCACGCCCTGTGATGTACACCTTGTGTTTCCCAGTGTGTGTTCACAGCCTGGGCACTGGCACACGTGCCTGGTGTTGTGTGCCCAACCTGGCACATGTACATGGCTTTGTGTGCATGGCATCCAGCAGCCTTGATTTACACCTGCTGGGGGCACCGGTGTGGGGGTGCCCTCCCTCTGCAGAGTGGGATTCAGGCCCCATCCTGGTCTTGGCCCCTTAAAGATCCCTGCATTCCCTCCATCTCTATGAACTCATGTCCCTGTTAGCACACTTGTGCTGGAAGACTCCCGAGTTTAGCCTCTCTGAGGGATCAACCCCCACTTCAAAGACACCCCATTCATGTGGGGAGTCCCAGCAGGGTAAGACACCCCAAGCAGGCCTCATCTCCTGAGCCTGGGGAGGCTGCAGACAGAGCCGAGATCCTGGGGAGGCCACAGGCCCTGTCGGGCGCTGCCATCCAAGCCTGAATGTGGAGGAGAGTTGTTCCCCCAATTCGACATTTTCCCCAAAGCAGCACGACTCCCAGCTCACGTCTCACAGATCTCCACTAAAACTGCCCCTTCATCTGCTTCCCTTTCCCTGTGGGGCCCAGACAGAGCTCCCGGGGCCTCCTTGGGGGTGGATCCCTGCTCTCCTCCCAGCCTCCTCCCTGACCCCATCTTCCCACACAGACGTGGGCTTGGATAGGCCTCCAGTTCCCAAGGGTGATGTTCGTCCTGCCAAAAACCCGCGTGCAGGGTGTCCACCCTGTGTAGGCTCACCAGCTCCCTGGCGGTCTAGTCCCGCAGGCCCAGCCACCCGGGAACAGCAACAAATCCAAGACCAAGGCTAAGGACAGACTGGGCCAGCCCGTCGGGTGTCGAGCCTTAAAATTTTGTAGCTTCCTGTGCAGTCAATATGTCTGAATGCTTCAACTCAATCATATTTTTTTCTTTTTAATTTTTCCCAACTATTTTGTTGTTCAGTCTCTCATCGTTTTGTGTGTCCAGCCTTATATATAGCATGGTATTGCCTGACGTTGCATGTCTGGCATTGTGTTCCCAGAGTCTGGACCTGGCATTCTGAGCTGAGAGTATGTACCCAGCATCGGGTGCCCAGCTCTGTGTTCCCAGAATTTGGGCCCTGCTGTGTGCATCAGATGTGTGCACCCGGCATGTACTGCCATCTTGTGAGTTCAGTGTTGTGGTCTCAGAGATCGGGCCTGATCTGGGGTGCCTCCCAGGGGGTGTCTGATATGTGTGTTTATCCCCTGGGGTCTTGTGCGTAGTGCCAGACAGTGTGCTAACTGTGTGTGCATGGCATATGTACCCTATTTGATTTTCTGGCATACTCTGAGCATGTGCCAGGCCTGTGAGCCCCAAGTGTATGCCTGACACACACTTGTGTGTGTGTCAATGTTTTGTGCCCCCGACAGCATTGTGTTTTGGCATGTCTGGTTTGAGTTATTAGCATGTGCTTTTGCCGTGTATACCTGGCATTGTGCATTCGCTTTATGTCCCTGGGGTGTGTATCAGCTTCTGTTCCTGCTGTGGGTGCCAGGCATGACCCTGGTGTGTGTGCAGGTGTGTGTCCCTGGCGTGTGTGCCCAGCTTGCCAGGCTGCCACTGTAGGCCTTAATTGTTTGCCAAGAGCTGTGTGCCAGTGTTGTGTTGCTGGTGCTGCCTGTTTGGCCATGTGTTCTTGGCACGTGTGTCCACTCTCTCACGCCTGGAGTGTGGGCCTGTAAGTGTGTGGCCAGTATTTCCTGCCCAGTGTATGTGCCCAGTGCTGTGTCCCAGTGACGCACGCCCTGTGATGTACACCTTGTGTTTCCCAGTGTGTGTTCACAGCCTGGGCACTGGCACACGTGCCTGGTGTTGTGTGCCCAGCCTGGCACATGTATGTGGCATTATGTGCATGGCATCCAGCAGCCTTGACTTACACCTGCTGGGGGCACCGGTGTGGGGGTGCCCTCCCTCTCCAGAGTGGAATTCAGGCCCCATCCTGGTCTTGGCCCCTTAAAGATCCCTGCATTCCCTCCATCTCTATGAGCTCATGTCCCTGTTAGCACACTTGTGCTGGAAAACTCCCGAGTTTAGCCTCTCTGAGGGATCAACCCCCACTTCAAAGACACCCCATTCATGTGGGGAGTCCCAGCAGGGTAAGACACCCCAAGCAGGCCTCATCTCCTGAGCCTGGGGAGGCTGCAGACAGAGCCGAGATCCTGGGGAGGCCACAGGCCCTGTCGGGCGCTGCCATCCAAGCCTGAATGTGGAGGAGAGTTGTTCCCCCAATTCGACATTTTCCCCAAAGCAGCACGACTCCCAGCTCACGTCTCACAGATCTCCACTAAAACTGCCCCTTCATCTGCTTCCCTTTCCCTGTGGGGCCCAGACAGAGCTCCCGGGGCCTCCTTGGGGGTGGATCCCTGCTCTCCTCCCAGCCTCCTCCCTGACCCCATCTNCCCAATTCGACATTGTCCCCAAAGCAGCACGACTCCCAGCTCACGTCTCACAGATCTCCACTAAAACTGCCCCTTCATCTGCTTCCCTTTCCCTGTGGGGCCCGACAGAGCTCCCAGGGCCTCCCTTGGGGGTGGATCCCTGCTCTCCTCCCAGCCTCCTCCCTGACCCCATCTTCCCACACAGACGTGGGCTTGGACAGGCCTCCAGTTCCCAAGGGTGATGTTCGTCCGGCCAAAAACCCGCGTGCAGGGTGTCCACCCTGGGTAGGCTCACCAGCTCCCTGGGGGTCTAGTCTCGCAGGCCCAGCCACCCGGGAACAGCAACAAATCCAAGACCAAGGCTAAGGACAGACTGGGCCAGCCCGTCGGGTGTCGGGCCTTGAAATTTTGTGGCTTCCTGTGAAGTCAATATGTCTGAATGCTTCAACTCAATCATATTTCTTTCTTTTTAATTTTTCCCAACTATTTTGTTGTTCAGTCTCTCAGTCATGTCTGACTCTGCAACCCCAGGACTGCAGCACGCCAGGCTTCCCTGTCCATTACCAACTCCCAGAACTTGCTCAAGCTCATGTCCACAGAGTCAGTGATGCCATCCAACCATCTCATTCTCCGTCGTTCCCTTCTCCTCCTGCCTTCAATCTTTCCTAGCACCTGGGTCTTTTCTAATGAGTCAGCTCTTCACACCAGGTGGCCAAAGTTTGGCAAAAATGAGCTGTTGCTACATTGAGAGTCATGAGAGGGGTGGTGTAGAAAGGTTAGTTGTCTGAAAGTCAGGGACACTAATTTTATTAACCACCAACTGTGACAGCGATCATGATTAAGATGAGGGATTAGAAGCACTATCTGCCTACTAGCAGCCTGTTTCCCACCCATGAAACTTTTATTTTAAAATGTGAATTTGTAACAAAAATATCTCATTAATAAAAAGCAAGCGGCTTCCCCTCCTGCCTTGTGGCTCCCCTCCCGCCTTGACTGAGCCCTGTTCCCAGGTCTCCTGGCTGAGCACCGCATCTCCTGATTCAGCCACCAGGTGGCAGAGCTCCCTCTGTCCAGGAAAGCAGGCCCTTTGTCACCTCTTCCACAGCTGCTGCTGCTGCTGCTGCTAAGTCGCTTCAGTCGTGGCCGACTCTGTGCAACCCCGTAGACAGCAGCCCACCAGGCTCCCCCGTCCCCGGAATTCTCCAGGCAAGAACACTGGAGTGGGTTGACATTTCCTTCTCCAATACATGAAAGTGAAAAGTGAAAGTGAAGTCCCTCAGTCCTGTCCAACTCTCAGCGACCCCGTGGACTGCAGCCTACCAGGCTCCTCCGTCCATGAGATTTTCCAGGCAAGAGTCCTGGAGTGGGGGGCCATCGCCTTGCTGGATAGGGACTACTGCCTGTTGCAAGAGCCTGTCTCATCTCAGATCCCTTCTAAATAGAGATGGAGGTGTAGACACCAGTGACTCATTGACCTAGATCTCCAGACAAGCGGAAGGCAGGAACATCATTAAAAACAGGGAGATTATCATACTCAGTGAGATAAGCCAGACAGAGAAAAACAGATGTGTGATTTTGCTTACATGTGGAATCTAAAAAAATGATACAGATAAACTTATCCATAAAACAGAAATAGACCCCACAGACATAGGAAACAAACCTATGGTTACCAGTAGGGAAAGCGGAAGGATAAATTAGGAGTTTGGGATTAACAGACACAAACTACTATGTATAAAACATATATTTTGTACCATGCATAAAACTTGATAAACAATAATCACTTACTGTATAGGGAGCTATACTCAGTATTTTGTACTAACCTATAAGGAAAAAGAACCTGAATATATATATATATATATCCCTTTGCTGTACACCTAAAACTAACACAACATTGTAAATCAACTATACTTCAAAAAATTAAAAGCAGGGAGAATTTTAAAATTTACAGAAAAGTGCAAACCCAACTACACAACAAGCATTTATAAAACTTTCGTGTGTGCATGTGTGTGTGTGTGTGCTTTCACATGATTACAGAGCAAAACAGCTAACTTGGGCTATGCTGCTGCTGCTGCTAAGTCGCTTCAGTCGTGTCCGACTCTGTGCGACCCCACAGATGGCAGCCCATTGGGCTCTGCCATCCCTGGGATTCTCTAGGCAAGAACACTGGAGTGGGTTGCCATTTCCTTCTCCAATGCATGAAACTGAAAAGTGAAAGTGAAGTCGCTCAGTCTGACTCAGCGACCCCATGGACTGCAGCCTACCAGGCTCTCCCGTCCATGGGATTTTCTAGGCAAGAGTACTGGAGTGGGGTGCCATTGCCTTCTCTGAACTTGGGCTATAGATGCTTTAATTTTAACTTGCTGTTTTAAATTAAATCAGGACTTGCCTTTATTTCCCTGCTGGCCATCGGAGGTGTCCAGTGCTCCATCTCTGTCTCCTTAGGACAAGGGTCTGTGTGGGAAGGGGCTGAGGAGCTGCATTCTCTGGGACCCTCTGACTGAAAGGAAGCCAACCAGAGACATCCCCTCCTGAAACTCCAGGACAGTTCAGATGTGAAGCAAACGTGACGGAGGTGCTGCTGTCTGGAACTCAGTTCTCTGGATCCTGCAGCATCCAGACCACAGTCTTTCCTGCCGACTGGCTCTGCTATGGTCCTGCCCGGGTCACAGGTTCCCTGCAGTTCCTGAGATGCTGATGTTATTCTTCTCGTCAGTGTTCTTATATATCTATTTTCTTCTCCTTTCTAAGGGTATAAGAACCCCATGGGATGCAAAGATGTGTGTTAGGATCATCGCTGACCAACACCCACCCTGTCAGGCCCAGGACAGTGCCCTCTGTTCCGGGATACACTCCCAGGGGGACCCCCAGCCACGCTCATGACCCAGAACCCAGGAAGCACACACCCCTCAGCCCTGTGCCACCCTTGGCTCTGGGGAGTCCAGGAAAGAGCCTCTCCTAGAGGGCGAGGGTGGGGACTTGCGTGTCTGTTTTAAAATGTGTCAGAAACTAAATCTCACATTGCATTTTGCAGCTAATTATGTCCATGCCCTATCTTATCTGGTTCAGCTTAAATGACCAAAGTCCTCCAGAGTCTCTGCTGCCTTGGGGGAACTCACTCTATGATCCATCCCCCTTGCTGCATCTTCTGGAAAGAACGTTTTGGAAAACAGCCTTTTGAATTTTTAAATTTACATTTAAAAGTAGTTATTTGATATCTGAATATAGTCGGGCTCTGAAATTGTGTGTTTTAACACAGAATGAGAGGAGAGTGGTCGAATAGAGGGCGTTCAACTAAGAGATAAAGAGAGTGACAGCCAGTTCATGGCAAGGTCACTGCCACCAGCCTTCCAGTCCCCATGATTATCTGCCCTGAGACTCAGCTTGTGTGAGGACGGGGACCTTCATGCTGGGGTCTTTGTCTGAGGCTATTGTGGAGGGTAGGGTTGGGCCTTGGAGAGTGCCTGTGAGTCTGAGAGTCTCAAACTGTTTGCTCTTTGACACTCTTTTTATGTCCTGGTCTGGGCCATTTCTTAATCTTTATTTCATTCCAAACAGTTCTCCACGTTCTCAGAAAGGAAAGTGAGCTGAGTAACAGCTGTCAGTTTTGTGATCCCACTAGTGCCAGGCTGTGACGCTAGTATCCAGCCAGGCATTTTAGGACATGTCTGATGTGGTTTCTGTTTGATTTTTTGGCAGAGACACACATGAAGCCTACCATGATTCTCCAGTCTGTTTATTGGGCAGCAGGGAATTCATGGGTCATGGGCACAAAGTATCTTGCTTCTCTTGGGGAGTTCGTAGAGGAAATGGGATCCATTTGAATCTTGAATGGGCTTGGGGACTCACAGATGGGACCTCGTTCACAGAAGGAAGGTTTTCTTTTCAGGCTACAGTAGACGCATGTGTTGAGGATGGAGGTGGGGCCAGCCCTGGATTTTAGTGGGTGGTGTAGGATTCCTAGTGCTGATGGGAATGACACAGGTAGGATTAGAAAAGGTGGACAGGAGCCAGATCCTGAAGGCATCGATCGAAACTGAGATCACAGAAGGGTTTAAGTCTTTAAGTAGCTTGCTTGATTTTTTTGTCCTACACACAGCAATCCAAGTGGGGAAAGACTGTAGAGCCATCACCGTGAACCAGAGGCAGGTGTGAAGCACGGGTGGCGAGCACATGGGATGTGAGGGATCCATGAAACCTGGTTCCTGGTCGGTCAGGGAGTGGAAGAGGGGTCGGGGCTCCTGGGCTTCCATGCAGGATCAAGTAGCTACTCAGAGCTTGAGAGTGTGGCTGGCTCCTCTGTTCCATGGTTCATCTTGGATTCATGTATTTCGTCACATATTTCAACTGTGTGTGAGGAGCAAGAGGACCTTGTCCCAATTAGATGAAAATAATATTAATAATAAGTTGTTTTTTTTTTTTAACAGCTTTCCTTAGTGGCTACCTTTAGGACACGGTATGTCAGCCTAAGGCTCATAATATTATTAACTTGGAAATATTGCCATATGGACAAAGTGCAATGTGTAGCCACTTGTACATTTCATAGCTTGACATTGCTGAATGTAATCAGGAAACATTTACTTAGCATTTTGACCTGGCTGTCTCGCTTAGGAAGGGTCAAGGGGAAAGACATGCCAGTGGGTATCAAGTATGCAGATGTAAGTGAAGACTTAGGTGGGCCTCGCTGTGGCAAATTGCTTCCAAGCTCTTCTGTGCAGCTTAAGATTGAGTAGGGAATAAAGATGGGCAAGAGGCAAGCCTGCTTCTCTGAGTGCTGGGAAGGAAGCGGCAAGGCCCTGGGGACTCTTCAGGGTTGGCTGCCCCAAGTTTTCGCTGTAGTCTGTTCCCTGGGGTCCCTACCAAGCCCTGTTCTTGGTTAGAGAATGCTGCATGCCCAGAGACATCCTGATACTGGCTCATAATTAGGAAGGAAATGCTGACAGAATTCCAACTATAGACACGCAGGGGATCTTGGCCAGCTATGCCTTTTAGCGATCAACAGAATAGCCCTGGGAAAGTCATTAGGAAATTACAGGCTGAAGATTAGCTGAGAAAAGGCAGAAAATTGAATGAAGTCAGTGTGAGCGCACAAAGAGGCATTTTTTCTAGCTGTTTGCTCAGAAAGGTCTTTGAAGGATGGCACACTAGTGTGGCAGAGACGAAATTGGGCCCTGAGAGCAGCCCCTGCAAACAGCCCGTGAGAAGGATGCCAACTTGCCAAACATGTAGCCTTCCTGGATACCTTTCCTTTTCCACTGCACGTTTGTGTTCAGCTGAGAATCCAGGTGCATATATCCAGCTAATTCAAAGTGGGCAGAAGAAAACATGCAACAGCTCACTTAGAGGGCTGCAAACATGGGTGTGCAAATCAGTCATAAACACTGCCTTGGGCCTCCATCCCTGTGCCTGGGAAAGACAGGCAAAGCACTGGTCTAGCTGCTTAGCTAGATCCCCAGGGGGAGCCTTCACTCTGTCTAGGGAACTCTACTTATATCTGCCAACAGAAAATTTCCCTGCCAGTACAGTGGCTGCAAATGAGACTTCAGGTGAGCACGGATGATAGAAAATCTGGGCAGAGTGCATGATGTTGTGTTTCCCAGGCCTTCTGCCAGGTGCCTCCTAAACATCTCTGCCCCAAAGCAGAGGCTGCCTCTCAGTAAAGGCTGGAGTGATCCTAATTCCAGCTTTATTGCTAAATGCTCTATGCTCTTTCCTCTATGTTCAGGGCTTCTTTCTTTTAACCAGAAGCACTTCTCTCTTAAGATGTGCCCAAGCCACAAACATATGGAGAGATATACCATGTTCTTGGATTGGAAGAATAAATTCTGTGAAAATAACTGCTACCCAAAGTAATCTACAGATGCAACACAATCCCTACCAAACTACCAATGGTATTTTTCACAGGACTAGAACAAAAAAGTTCACAGTTTGTATGGAGACACAAAAGACCCCAAATAGCCAAAGCAATCTTGAGAAAGAAAAAGGGAGCTGGAAGAATCAACCTTCCTGACTTCAGACTATACTACAAAGCTACAGTCCTCAAGACAGTATGATACTGTCACAAAAATAGAAATATAAACCAATGTAATGAGATAGAAAGCCTGAAGATAAATCCACACATTTATAGGCACCTTATCTTTGACAATGGAGGCAAGAATATACAATGAAGAAAAGACATCCTCTTCAATAAGTGATGTTGGGAAAACTGGACAGTTACATGCAAAAGAATGGAACTAGATCACTTCCTAATACCATACACAAAAATAAACTTAAAATGGATTAAAGACTTAACTGTAGGGCCAGAAACTATAAAACTGTTAGAGGAAAACATAAGCAGAACACTCTGACATACATCACAGCAAGATCCTCTTTGACCTACCTCCTAGAGTAATGGAAATAAAAACAGAAGTAAGTAAATGAATTTAGTTAAACTGAAAATCTTTTGCACAGCAAAGGAAACAATAAACAAGATTAAAAGACAACCCTGAAAATGAGAGAAATGAATAGCAAATGAAACAACAAAGCATTAATTTCCAAAATATATAATCAGCTCATGAAGCTCAGTGCCAGGAAAACAACCCAATCAAAAAGTGGACGGAAGAACTAAACAGACACTTCTCCAGAGAAGACATGCAGATGGCTGATAAACATATGAAAAATGCTCAGCATTGCTCATTATTAGAGAAATGCAAATCAAAACTGCAATGAGGTACCGTCTCACACCTGTAAGACTGGCCATCATCAAAACATCTATAAGCAATAAATCCTGGAGAAGATGTGGAGAAAAAGAAACCCTTTTGGACTATTGGTGGCAATGCAAATTTGATGCAACTACTGTGGAGAACAGTATGGAGATTCCTTTAAAAACTAGGATTAAACCTATCATATGACCCAACAATACCAGTACTCGGCCCATTTTCTGAGAAAACCAGAACTGAAAAAGACACACGTACCCCAGTGTTCATTACAGCACTATTTACAGTTGCTAGGACATAGAAGCAAACTAGATGTCCATTGACAGATGAATAAAAAAGTTGTGGTACGTATACACAATGGAATATTACTCAGCTATGAAAAGGAATGCATGTGCGTCAGTTCTAATGAGGCACATGCACCTAGAGCCTATTACAGAGTGAAGTAAGTCAGAAAGAGAAAGACAAATATATGTTAATGCATATGTATGGAATCTAGAAAGATGGTACTGATGATCCTATTAGCAGTTCAGCAAAGGAGATACAGACATAAAGAACAGACTTTTTAACACAGTGGGAGAAGGAGAAAGTGGGATGATGTGGGAGAGTAGCATTAAAACATATACATTACCATACATAAAATAGATAGCCACTGGGAATTTTCTGTGTGATGCAGGGAACCCAAAACTGGTGTTACGTAACAACCTAGAGGAGTGCGATGGGGAGGGAGTGGGAGGGAGCTTCAGTAGGGAGGGGATATATGTATAATTATGGCTGATTCGTGTTGATATATGACATAAACCATCACAATATTGTAAAGTAATCATCCTCCAATTAAAAATAAAATGAAATTAAAAAAAAAAAAAGATGTGTCCAAGCGACAGGCAAGACACTGTCTGTGTGAGTGTCGGGGGTGCCCGCCCTCCTCCCGCGCAGGTCAGCCTCGGTGCAGTTCCTACAGCAGCTGTGAAGCTATTTGGTCAGTCCTTGCCCCACAGTTGTTCTCCTAGTGGCCACGTGTGTTAACAAAAGGACAAGAGTGGCCAGAGCAGATCCCAGGAAATCAAGTGTGGCCAGCCCTGTCGATCACCCCAGAGAACAACTCCTCCCTGGGAAAGGTATGCAAACCAAACACATTTTGTGTCAAATCAAATAGCTGAAGCATACTGCAAAGCTGCTTGTTATAAGGCTGCACGTGTGCATATGTGTGTGGATTCCTGGGGGAAGGGGTGGTGTGCACAGGGAGGAAGAGACAGAATGGAAGCAGGAGTGAGACAAAGCTTCCTTTTTTCTCTGATTATCTACTATGAATGATGAGCATCAGGATTAACAGGATCAGAAGTGGGATCTCCAAGCTTTATAAAATTTACAATCTCATGTTCCAGAAACTTCTGTCTATATAGATGGATAGACATAGAGCAAGTTTGGAAGTTCTGCTGTACAGAAAGATTGTCCCACCCTTGCTCCATCCTTGTCCCGTGTGAAGGGTATGGCCATGGGACATATTTTGTGAATTAAGGCCAGAAAGATCTTCATTCCATGCGTCTTCCTTTTAGAAATCTTAAGTTTTAAACTACTCCCCTGACTTTACCCAGGAAGTGGGAGGAGAAGGAGACACTGAGAATTCAGAAAAAGTCATAGGACTCACATTCCAGCCCCCTGGATTCCACAGCACCTCTTGCCACTGCATGTCCTGGGGATGCAGATCCTGACAGGGCCACCATCCGCTCTGCATTCTGCACGGTGCCATTTCCTCTGCTGCTCTGCTCCTTCCCGGATGAATTCTGCATGGGCCGCTGAGCAGGGTGATTGGGCTGCCATCAATGTGCACAATCCCCCAGCCTGCCAATGCGAACTTAACTGATTCCAATTTTGTTAAGGAAGCAGAAGATAACTCGACGTTATGTTGAATTGAGTCCTTTTCCAAAGTAAAGAATATTTAAGTAGATTACAATTTTATATTCTTGGCCGTTTTCTGTTGGCTGGTAGAGGGATTGGAGGAAGTGAATAATAGAGTCGCTTCCTAGGGCGGAAAATGGCTTGTTTCTGGCTCATAGAAAGTTCCATGGCTTTTGAAATATGATTAAACATGGTGTAAACAAAGCCTTGGGGCTTTCCAGGTGGCTCAAGAAGTAAAGAATCTGCCTGCCAGTGCAGGAGGTACAGGAGACTCGGGTATGATCCCTGGGTCGGAAAGAGCCCCTAGAGGAGGGTATGGCAACCCACTCCAGTATTCTTGCCTGAGAATTCCATGGACAGAGGAGCTTGGTGGGCTATAGCCCCATGGGGTCCCAAAGAGTTGGACACAATTGAGTGACTGAGCACGCTCACACGCAAACAAAGCCTTGGTGCATGTTCACTGCGACAACATTCCTCTGCAAATCTATTCTGCCCCAGGTCTAAGCTGTGCTCTTGGGATACAAAGCTGAGTTAGGCTTGGGCCACACTAGCTATCTTCCAGCCTCAGTGCAAACAAAAGAGACCCCTGGTGTTGTGAGAACACAGAAGACAGAGCCACTGACACTTCCAGGAGGGGGATGAACTGGAGCAAATCTGTAGGGGTGAGGCAGAATTTGAGTGAAGCTTGAGGCAAACCAGGTCGGGGTCCAGGACAGATGCGGCAGATGGCCATGAATCCTGGGGCTTGTTTGGGCAGCCAGAGTCTTGGCACCTGCCCCTGAAAGGGCAACTGCCTGGTGGAGGTGGCTGGACTTCCAGGTGGCCTGGCAGGTGGGTCTCCAGGAGCACAGTGCTTTGAAGAGCGGTGTAAGGTAGGAAGAGGAAGGATGTGGTCTGTCTCAGAACAGTGACTTGGACAGCAGCAGGAGGACGGGGCAGCGCTGCTCTCATTGCAGAGGTGTTGGGGTCTTTGTGTGGATGACATGGGACCGAGCCTGGCTCTGCGGAGGAGGGGAGAGACGGGAGCATGGACCTGTCTAGCGCAGAGTGGACGGGACTGCGGGGTGGAGGTGAGAGAGGAGGACTTGGTTCACAGCTGAGCTCCACAGCTTGGACACTGGAGAATGATGGCACCTCTTGGTGACACGGGGCACTTGGCAGAGGTGACAGGTTCAGGGAGAAAAAGGATACTCTCAGCTATTTTTCACTTTTTATTTTAGAATAATTAGACTTATTCTAATTATCCTATAATTAGAAATATGGAAAAAGCAGTGCCAAAAATTCTTATAAACACTTCACCCAGTTTCCCCTAATTGTTGATAATGGTACAATTATCAAAAATGGGATGTGAACATGGACACAAAACCATTAATTGAGCTACAGATGTCACAGAAATTTTATCAGCCATTGTGCCTGGTTTTTTGGGTTTTCTGAGTTGAGGTGTTAACAGATAAACCTTGTCTATTATTCAGCAGAGTAACATGAATAATAACATCTTTGTTTTCTTTTTCCATGAGTGCTCTGTACCTTGCCTTTTTGATCACTATGCTCTTTATACAATTTATTTTTCACTGCCCTCAATGACATTTTATTTTACATATGTATACACATATATACAATATATACGCATATGCCATATTGAACGGTATGTCTCCCTCCTCTCCACTGTCTCAGAATTATTTTACTTGCAAGACTTCCGTCCCCTTACCTGCATTGTAGGAACTGCCCTAGAAGTGTCAGCTACCTACCATCACTAGGCGGCCCCATGGCACATGGGCCTGCTCCATCAGCCCTGCAGGGAGAGGCACCAGCTCAAGGTGGGGCCTGCTGAGCTGAGTCCCCCAGCCACGAGCCAAGTGTGAATGCCAAGCCCCGCTTCTGACTGTCTGCCCGTACACAAGCATCTTGTTATGCTTTCTGTCATTGCCTTCCTTACTGTCTCTTTTGGTTTCTCTATTTTTTTTTTTTTTTTCTACGCGCGGGCCGGCGCACTACGCGCGGTCCGCGGCGGGAGCCGGGCCGGCGCACTACGCGCGGTCCGCGGCGGGAGCCGGGCCGGCGCACTACGCGCGGCCGGGAGGAGCTGCCCCACGTCCGAGGTCGGGGACAGCAGCCTAGAGTGCCAGGCTGCGACGGCGCAGGAACGGAACGGCCGAGAGGAGCTACCCTGTGCTGAGGTCAGTGGCGGCCCGGGAGGAGACACCCGGCGTCCGCGGTCAGGGCGGCAGCTGGGTGGAGCTACCCCGCATCCGAGGCCAGTGGCGGCTGGGAGGAGACACCCCCGTGTCTGAGGTCAGGGGCGGCCGGGAGGCGACACCCCGCGTCCGAGGTCAGGGCGGCGGCCGGGAGGAGCTGCCCCACGTCC
>SJYT01027502.1:65023-97134 GCA_006410635.1 Cephalophus harveyi | reverse complement strand
ATGATGCTAAAGCTGAAACTCCAGTACTTTGGCCACCTCATGCGAAGAGTTGACTCATTGGAAAAGACTCTGATGCTGGGAGGGATTGGGGGCAGGAGGAGAAGGGGACGACCGAGGATGAGATGGCTGGATGGCATCAATGACTCGATGGACGTGAGTCTGAGTGAACTCCGAGAGATGGTGATGAACAGGGAGGCCTGGCGTGCTGCGATTCATGGGGTCGCAAAGAGTCGGACACGACTGAGCGACTGAACTGAACTGAACTGAACTGATGCAATGTTATCATGTGCTCTTTTTCTCAGTAAAGAATCTGCCTGCAATGCAGGAGACCGGGGTTCGATCTGGGTCGAGAAGATCCCCTGGAGCAGGGAATGGCAACCCACTCCAGTATTCTTGCCTGGAGAATGCCATGGACAGAGGAGTCTGGCGGGCTACAGTCCATGGGGTTGCAAAGAGTTGGGCACAACACTTTAGTGTTAGTGTGAGCTACTAATACTAACACTTAGTGGTGTTCAAGGAGACATTCTCTTCGAGCTCCTAGTGGTTGCCTTTAGGTTGATGGAAGTCTCCTGCTGGTTCTCACTGAAGGTCTCCATGCTGTCCCACCCAGGGAACTCCTGTGGCGCTCAGTCCACCTGTCTTTCCAAGACTCTCTCCATATGACACTTCTCAGGACACGCGTATGCACTGCTCCCCTCGCCGTGCCCCTCTCCTGCTTCCCTCTGAGGTTAGATTGCCTCCGGCCTGGGATGTTTCCGTGTCTCTCTCTGCATCTGTCCCAGTGACCTGCTTCATTCTATGCTCGGAGTTCCATTTCCCACCCGCATCCCCAGTTGAGATCTCTCTTCTGAGGTTCAGACTTACGTAGTTGACTAGAGAGCTCAGCTTGGATGTCCCACAGGGAACCCAAACCTAACAGGTTCCTAACGCACTCAGGATCCCCACTGCTTTCCTGGCCCTCACTGTTTGTGACCATTCCTCTTGTTTGCCTTTTCTTTACTTGTCACAACCAAATCATCCACAAATCCTGTAAATTCTATGTCTACCTATCACTTGTTCATATCTCTCTGATTCCCCATCACTCACCAATAACTCTTTTTCTGAACAATTATAAAAGCCTTCCAAGTGATCTCATTCACTTTCCAAAACATTCTCTACTCAGAGGGTGGACTGGGCTCTTGTAATTGCAAGCCAAATTATGTCACTTCCTTGCTTAAAGAAGCATAGGCTTTATCTGTTGACATCAGGAGTGCAGAATGTTACATTACAGAATGCAGGGCAATTGTGAATTTATATCAAAATGATACAATGCTTAACTTAGCTTTTGATTCAGCAGTACCTTCTGGGAATTTGTCTCCTATGTGGGTTTTTACATATGGGCAGTGATATACATAATAAATACAAGCTTATCCCCAGCTACATTGAAACAGCAAAGTATGGCAAACCACTCAAAAGCCCACCAGGAGGAAACTGGATACATAAGCTGTGGTCTATCACCACAACAGAATTCCTTGAAGCAGCAAAAGAAAAAAAGATTGAGGAAGGTCCCATATGCTGCTATAAAAATATCTCCAGAAAATCCTGTTGCATGAAAAAAGCAAGTTAAAAATAATATTTTATAGTATGTCATCTTTTATATAAGAAAGAAGGAGAAAGAAGAATTTATGTTTGCTTGAGGTTGCAGTTGGTGGGGTAGTCCAGAACAAAGGTAGAAGTGAGACACTTCATTGGGTTAAGTATTAAGGTGTTTTGATTTTTGAACCTTCTTGAATATATTATTGTCACACACATCCACACACACTCACTTCCTGCAGCGACTCTCCTGCCATCCAGTGGAGACCCATACCCCCTAGCCCAGGCATCATCAGATTTCCCCCTCTTCTTCCACTCTGCTATGGGATGGGCCTCCCCTGTACCAGCTGCTCAGTTCTCCACCGACCTCAGTTCTCTTCAAAATTCAGGGCCTGCCTGAAACACACATTACCCTTTTCGTGCATCTGGGTTTTCTCAGATTTCAGGGTGCAGTGTACATGCCACCCTTTCAGAAAGGACCTTGCTGACCAAGCACACAGACACACAGGCGTTTGTCTCGCAGCATTCTTTGCTCTTAAAGCCCTGAGTGCTACACAGTTTGCAATTTCCTACTTTGCTGTTAGTTTATCTCCCCTGCTTATCAGTTAGTCCAAGAAAGAAGATATCACTTCTTAACAAAATCGCAGGCTCTCAATATATTTCTTGAAGAAATGAAAGGACATGCTTATGCCTATATTTATCTGATCAGATTTTTCTAGCAAAATCATAAACAAAATTTCTTTTATCCCTCATATTCAAGGAAGAATTTTGCTCCCTTGACATGCTTTTAGTCTGTCAACCCTGCTTTAAAGTTGCAAGACTGATTAATATTTAAATGTTAATATTTAATAATATTCATATGTTAGTATTTAAATGTTAATTTTTTTAAAAAGAATTTTGCGTGCAGCTTTGTTACCATATTTACAACATTTATTTATACCCAAATCCATATGTTCAAACTGTTTCAATGTTCAACTTCCAAGTCTTCTATGACATTTTAATTCTTTGTTTTCATGCTTTTTCTATTTTCATGTTTCTCTCACTCTGCTGGAATAAACCTTCAAAGTTTTTTTTTTTACCCCTCAGGAACTGTATGGAAGTGGTGGATTTTCTGAGACCTGGTAATGCTACCTTTCCTCGTGACCCACAGACTGTCTGAATTTTACACTCTCTCTTCTCCACGTATTCCTCCCAAGGCTCATAGACACTCGAGAGCATCTCCGACATTGGCTGGCACAGAGTTTTTAGTTTCTCTCTTGTTAAAATTCAAAAAAAAAATTGCTGTGGTTTCTGGTTGTTCTTTGGGCATTAATTTTATTTAACAAAAGGAAGACTATCAGAAATGTGGATTAAAATCTTGGCAATTGCAGCAACATGGATGGACCTAGAGATTATCATACTAAGTGATGTAAGGCATAAGAAGAAATTCACATGCCATATGCTATCACTTGTATGTGGAATCTAAAAAAAATGATACAAATGAACTTATATACAAAACGGAAATAGACCCACAAACATTGAAAACAAATTTATGGTAACTAAAGGAGAAAAGGGTGAGGAGGGATAAATTAGGAGCTTGGGATGAATATATACACACTACTATATATAAAATAGATAAGCAACAAGGCTCTGTTGTATAGCATAGGGAACTCTGTACTTTGTAACAAACTAAATGGGAAAAGAATTTGAAAAAGAATTAGATACATGTATATGTATAACTGAATCACTTTGCCTGTACACTTGAAACTAACACAATATTGTAAATCGACTATACTCCAATATAAAAAAGATAGAATTAATACAAAATGAAACTAAACAAATCGTGGGTTTTTTTGTTCATTTTTTTTTTTTGCTTAGGAAACATTTTTCTTTTATAATACCAAGAACTATTATTTTAACTGGCATGGGAAGGAATAGGTATTTTTAAGTTTTAATTTTAAGGAGTTAATTTTTTAATTTATTTTTATAGGGCTTCCTTGGTAGTTCAGCTGGTAAAGAATCTACCTATAATGCAGGAGACCCCAGTTCAATTCCTGGGTCAGAAAGATCCCTTGGAGAAGGGATAGGCTACCCACTTCAGTATTCTTGGGCTTCCCTGATGGCTCAGATGGTAAAGAATATGCCTGCAATGCAGGAGACCTGGGTTGGATCTCCAGGTTAGGAAGATCCCCTGGAGGAGGGCATGGCAACCCACTCCAGTATTCTTGCTTGGAGAATCCCAGTGGACAGAGGAGCCTGATGGGCTGCAGTCCATGGGGTCGCAAAGAATCGGACATGACTGAGTGACTAAGCATGCACGCATGAGTAAAGTATTAGCAGTTAAATTATCCTATGTAAATTCAGCCCAAGAGTCAATGCCATGCAACTAAGCTGTGAGGATGTGGCTGGTTCCACCCTACATGCTTCCCAGGAATCGATTTCACTTTAACTTTTACATCACCCTTGTGAGGCCTGCAGTGTGGACACATAGCAGATCTAGTTGTCAAGCTGCTTGGATAATCCTGGAGTCAGGAGATCGCCACATCTTATTTGTAAGGCCCATTGCTCCCAGCTGATGCTGCAGAAGCAAGTAAAATCCTTCTAAAGTGAGCGGTAAAAACAGTGCTGCTACATCACTTACAGCAAAAGAGAGGCAGAATGACTTCAAACTGATGGCGTATTTTGAACCCTTTGGAAATCTGTGGTCACAGAACAACTAACCACTCCAAATCTAAGGAGGGTCAGTGCCTGCAAAGGAAGATGTGACGCAGGTATTCACTCCCCTGGGGCCTATTCAACTGGGCCCTGATAAGAAAACTTCAGCTAGTATCATTGACAAATGAGTTACCACCAAACGGGGGCTGGTGAGACAGTGTGGAATCCCTAAGAGGCCACAGAAATTGGGAGACCAGGGTCTGTCTGTGGGCTCTTTCTCTGTAAAGACTACCAGACCCTCAGAGAAAAGATCAGAAGATCTGAAGTACCTACTGTTATGCAGTGAGCCAGCGATGAGCAACCATGTTGAGGGGGTTAGAAATTCCACCTGAATCCTCCTCCTCCATCAGCACCCTGGAAAAGATCCTTCATTTGTGGGCAGAAGGGCAACAAGTGCTTCTTCTTCTAGAACATTGGTAGGAAGGGAATAGGGAGTCAGGTGCCACTTAATTCAGGGGGTGAGTGTGGTGGTGCAAGAAAACCAGGAGAGCCACACATCTGAGACCCAGGGTCCCAGCGCAAGCCAATGACAGAGGCTTAATCAGAACAACAGAGACTTCAATTCCCTTTCCACTGCTACGATGACAATGTTTAAATGAGAAGTGATAGCAAAACGCTCCAGGAGAATGTGTGTTAAGACACTTCGTGAGTCAAAGTCCAAAAGGAAGAGCTTGAACTCTGAATCAGACACTGTTCTGGGGAAAAGAAAAATGATTTCCCTTATACAAAAGGAATCTTTACTGGAATTTGAAGCTTGGGTTACACTGAGAGTAACCAAAACAACCCCAAATCTTAAACCAAGCCAAATCTAGATTAACTCAAATCCCTACACAAAAGTGTATCAAATAAAAAAACATTTACTTATATCCAAGCATGAAAACTATTGAACATAAGATGTTCATCTTTTGGTAAAAATTTTTGAGGTAATGAAAAGGCAAGAAAATAATACTTAGAAGACATACAAAAATCACCAGAACCTGACAAATATGGCACAGACGTTGAGACTATCCGAAAGGTAATTTAGTATAATTATGATTAATATATTCAAGGTGGACACTATACAAGATAAGATGAGTTATTTGAGCAGAAAGATTGAAGCTAAAAAAAAATTAATGGAAATAGTAGAAAAAAAACAGAAAATAGTAACAGGATAAAGAAAGCCTTTAATGAACCATCCATGCTGAGAAAAGAATTAAAGAACTTGTAGATAGGTCAATAGAAATTTTCCAAACTGAAGGGAGAGAGTGAAAAAGTTGGGACAGTCGAACTTTCTAAACTACATGCTATTGGAATCCCAGAAGAAAGGAGAGAGACTGCAGAAATAAAAAATATTGTAATTAATAGTAATCAAGAATTTTCCAAAATTAATTACAGACACCAAAACATAGATACAAGAAGCTCAGAGAACCTCAAAAAGGATAAATATCAGTGCACATGCACACACAAACATGTCTCTGTTCATATTACACTAAAACTACTGAAAGCAAAAGAAAATAAATTGTAAAAGGTAGTTGCAGAAAAGAAACACCAAGTGTAAGGGACAAAGTAAAGAAGCGGAACAAAGTCAAGAATAACAGTGGACTCATCAGCAACAAAGCAAGTTAGGAGGCTAGAGAGTGACATCTTTAAAGAGCTGGGAAAAATACCATCAACCCAAAGTTCTATACAAAGTGAAAATACCTTTCAAAAATGAAGAAAAAATAAAGATATGCTCAAAGTAAAGCTGAGAGAATTTACTACCAACATATTTGCACTGCAAAAGAAAAAAGTGATCAAGCAAAAGAATATGACCACATATTTAAACATGGAATCTATGCAGAAATGAGGACTTCTGTAAATGGGGTGATTGAAGGTAAATTAAAAATATGCATATTTGTAAATGTTTAACTGAATAAGAGAAAAGTGCCTAAAGCAGGGTTGGGAAACTTTTTTTAAAGGGTCACATTTTTGACGGCTTGTGAGTTCTACGGTGTGTGTTGAAACTGTATTTGGCCCTTGAACAACAAAGGTTTGAAGTGTGAGCATTTCCTTATATGCAGATTTTTAAAAAATAGTAATGCTAAAGTATTACATCATCCATATGTTGAATGTATGATTGAATCTGTGGATGCAGAGGAACTGCATATACAGAGGAATGACTATAAGTGGATGGATTTTCAACTGCCTAGAGGGTCAGTGTCCATGAGCCTCATGTTGTTCAAGGCTCAGCTAAACTTAGCTCTGCTGCTATACTACATCCATAAAAAATACTTAAATGAGTGGGCATGCTTGTTACAATACAACTTTACCCACAATGAGATCCTTTAGCCTGTAGTGTGTCAACGCCTGGTCTAAATCAAAGAATAACAGTGCAGAATGCATTTATAGCATATGCAAAACTAAAAAGTAAGACAACAATATTGCAATGAATAGTATGAAGGAATTGGTAATATACTGCTGTAAGGTTCTTATATTATTTGTGGAGCGATATAATATTACTTTAAGGTAGACTGATTAACTAAAACATAAAGCCTAAGGCAATGCTGAGATTTTACAGAGGTGTAAATAATAAATTAATAGAGATGGTAAATTGAAATCATATAATGCTCTGAATTAACAAGACAGAAGATAGAAAAAGAGGAAAACAAAAACAAAGAACAGATGGATCAAGTAGAAAATTGCAAACAAGATAGATTATAATTCCCAAACACAAAGAATGATACTAAATGTGAAAAGTCTGAAACCTGTCTCTTATACACATCTAGATGTGTATAAGAGACAGATATTTCACAGAACTGGACAAATAAGTTATGGTATAACTACATGACAGAAGAAAATATTTTATAAAAAATTAATTACATGTGGTAGGTTGGGCATGTCCATGTTTTATTGGTAATAAAGTGAGATGGGAAAACTCAATATGTATTAGGCAACTATGTCTAAACAAAATATATAATGCTCTGAATTAACAAGACAGAAGATAGAAAAAGAGGAAAACAAAAACACAGATGGATCAAGTAGAAAATTGCAAACAAGATAGATTACAATTCCCAAACACAAAGAATGATACTAAATGTGAAAAGTCTGAAACCACTAATTAATAATATAGAGATTGTCAGAATAGATATAAAGACCTAAGTACATGTTGTTTTCCTAGAAGCATACCTTAAAAATAGCTACATAGATAGATAAAAACTAAAAGAATGGAGAAAGATATACAAGTAGTACAGCCCAGAGAAAACACTAAATCAACGAAAGCCAGTGTAGTTATATTAATTTCAAGAAAAGCAAATTTCATAAAATGAATGATTATCAGTAATATGAAACCCAAATCAGTTCAATTCAGTTCAGTCGCTCAGTCATGTCTGACTCTTTGCGACCCCATGGACTGCAGCATGCCAAGCCTCCCTGTCCATCACCAACTCCCGTAGTTCTATACAACCCAAATAGTTCTATGCTTAATTTAAAAATCAAATTCATAGTTTAAAATCTTCCCAAAGAGAAACACTAGGCCCAGATGATTTCTCTTGGATGAATTCTACCAAATATTTAAAGAAAAATTGATATGAGTTATATAGAATTTTCTCAAGAATAAAACTATTATTACTTCCAAACACTTAATGATGCCAGCATTATCCTAATAACAAAACCAGACAAAGACATTACAAGAAAAAAGCACTGCTGATCAATATCCCTAATGAACATAGATGTGAAATCCTCAAGAAAATGCTAGCAAATAAAGACTGCTGCTGCTGCTAAGTCTCTTCAGTCGTGTCCGACTCTGTGCGACCCCATAGCCAGCAGCCCACCAGGCTCCTCCGTCCCTGGGATTCTCCAGGCAAGAACACTGGAGTGGATTGCCATTTCCTTCTCCAATGCATGAAAGTGAAAGTGAAGTCGCTTAGTCATGTCTGACTCCTAGGGACCCCATGGACTGCAGCCTACCAGGCTCCTCAGTCCATGGGATTTTCCAGGCAAGAGTACTGGAGTGGGTTGCCATTGCCTTCTCCAAAAGACTAGCAATATATAAAAATAATACCTCACAGCCAAGTGGATTTTATCCCAATATGCAAGATCATCACCATTTAAAAATATCTATGAAAATATTTCACTTTATTAACAGACTAAATAAGAACAGTATTTGATCTTCTCAATAGATACAGTAACAGCATTTGACAAATTAAACATCTGTAATACTGTCTGACTCCGTTTACAGTGTTTGATATTTACTCTTTTTGACTCCATCATTTCCCCTTTTCCTTCTGATTCACATCTTCGAAAGCTGATAAAAAAGCCTGTATGTTCCTCCCATTGGTGTCAGTGAAAAGTCCAAACAATGCAAGCACCGGCCAGTTAAGTGTGAATTCCCACCATAGCCCCATGCCCTAAGCACAATAAAAATCCCAAGCCACTAAAAGACCTGCTTGGGAGCCTGCTCTGCTCTACCCAGAAAGCCTTCAATTAATAAATTTTTCTTACTCTTTTGATATATGTCTGACATCATCTGAACCAAATTTTGGTTGGGATCTATCTCCTTTCTATAGTGTATCCACAATGACATCCATTCATGATAAAAACTCTCAGCTAATAAGAATAAAAAGAATACTTCTTTAACCAGATAAAAATCACCATCGACAAACAAACAACAACAAAACAGCGAGCATCATATTTAAAAGTGAAAGAAAAAAATGTCGTTTCCCTTAGACTGGGTACAATGCTTGGATGGCCTCTTTCACCGTTCCTAGTCAACATGAACGGAGAAGGAAATGGCAACCCACTCTAGTATTTTTGCCTGGAGAATCTCATGGACAGAGGAGCCTGGTGGGCAGTTCATGGGGTCACAGAGAATCAGACATCGCTGAGCACACACAGTCAACATGAAAAGTTTTAGCAAATGTAGTAAAGCAACGAAAAGGGACAAGGATGGAGGAGAGGAATAAAACTATTCCTTTTCATAGGGATATATGCATAGAAAAATCCCAAAGAATCAAGAAAAGTCACCTATAACTAGTAAACTAGCTGCCCAAGTTCACAATACAAAAAGTCAACCTTAAAAAGTCAGTTTTGTTTCTATATAAAAGCAATGAACGATTTTGAAATTTAAAAATCAATACCATGTATAATAACACCAATAATAGAATATTTTAATATGAATCTAACAAAATATGTGCAAGATCTGCAATTTGAAAACTACAAAATGTTGATGAAAGCAATCAGTGAAGACCTAAACAAATGGAAAGACATACCATGTTCATGGGTTTAGGAAACATAATATTGTTTAAGATGTCAATTTTCCAAATTTGAAGCATATATTCAATGAAATTACAAACAAAAATTAAAGCAAGTTTTTGGGAAGGATATTAACAAGCTTATTCTAAAGTTTATACAGAAGGCAAAGAAACTAGTTAATTCAATTGGGGGGGGAGAACATAGACTACTCACACTACTATATTTCAAGGATTACTATAAAATTACAATATTCAAAATAGTGGATATTGGTAAAAGGATGGACATATAGATAAATAAATAGGATAAAGATATGAGATATAGTAGACAAAGATATCAGAAATAAAGCCAGACAAATACAGTCACCTGATTCTTAAAAATATAAAGGGCAATTCAATGTAGAAAAGATAGACATCTTACACATGGGTTTTATAAAAATTTTATGTCCATATGCAAAAAAGATATATCTTCACCCACATCTATTAAATAAAGCTGTTCAGATAGTGAAAATAAAAGCACAGAGTAGGAGAAAAATATTCACTAATCACATCTCTGACAACAGACTTGCATTCAGAATAGAAAGAACTCTCAAAACCCAACAATAAGAAAACAAACAGCTTAATGTAAGTTGACAAAAGTTCTGAAGAGATATTTCGCTAAAGAAAATGTGAGGGTGGCAAGTAAACATGTAAACAGATGTGATGTTTACTATCTTTATCCACTAGTGAAATTAAAATTACAACCAACCCTCCCTATCTGAGAATTCAAGAAGATAGAAAATACAGCAGATGGAAAATGCTTTGCAATCTGTGGTTGGTTGAATCTGCCCATGCAGAATCAAGCACCAACTGTAAGGGATTTGAGCATGCAGGGATGGTGGTATCTTTGGAGGACCTGGAACCAAACCCCTGTGGATACCGAGGGATGACTATAAAACCACGCACACAAAAAGATGGCTATACTTTGTACTGACAAGGATGGAGAGCAACGGAAACTCATACACATTGTGGGTGAAAATGCAAAAGTGATACAGCCACTTTGGGAAAAATGTGACAGGTTTATTAGATTATTTTTATTGAAATTTTCATTGAGATAAACATAGATTCACATGCAGGAGTAATAAATAATAAAGAGATATCCTCATATCTTTGCAAGAGTTTCCAACATGGTAACATTTTGCAAAACTATAGTATAGTATCACAACTAGGATATTCACCTTCATACAAACCACTGACATTATTTAGATTTCCCATCTTACTTATTCTCATTTGTATGAGTGTGTGTTAAATTCAGGGGAATTTTATCACCCCTGTATGTTCTTTATCCACTGCCTTCATCAACACACTAAGAAATTACAACACAACAAAGATGCCTTCTGTTGATCTTTTAAAACCCACTTATTTCCTCATACCCTACTTTCATCTCTAAATTCTGGCAACAACTAACATGTCCTTCATTTCTAAAATGTATCATATTTTAAAAGTTATAGAAATGTAACCATACAGTACATAACCTCTGGGGATTTTTTTTTTTTTTTATTCAGCATAATTTCCTAGAGTTTCCAAATTGTTGCATGTGCTAATAGTCAATTCCTCTTTATCAGCAAGTAGTATTCCCTGGTATACTTATATCAACCACAGTTTATTTAACCTGATGAAGGGCATCTGAACTGATTCCAGTTTTTAGCTGCTATAAATAAAGCTCCTCTAATTATTAGAGGACAGGTTTTTGTGTGAACACTAATTTCCATTTCTCTGAGATAAAAGCTCAATTTCTGGGTCGTATGGAAATTGCACGTCTAGTATTCTGAGAAACTGCCAAATGGTGTTTCAGAGTGGCTGTACCATTTATATTCCCACCAGCCAAGTATGAGTGAAGCAGTTTCTCTGCATTCTCAATGGTATTTTGTGGTATCACATTTTTAAATTTTAGACATTTTATAGTTCTATAGTGATATTTCATTGTGGTTTTAATTGGCATTTCTCTGATGGCTGGTGAGGCTGAGCATCTTTTCATGTGCTTCATTGCCATGTCTGTTTATATAGTTTGCCAATTCTCTAATTGGATTTTCTTTTGACTGGTGAGCTTATATCTTCTAGCTACTAATCTGTTGATAGATATGTGATTTGGAAATGTTTTATCAGTCTTTTGCTTGTATATGCATTCTCTTCACAGGGGTATTTATCTTACCACCCCCCACCCCCCCTTTTTTTTTGGCTTAGGACGAGATAGAAACCTTTATTTAAAAACATTCTATTCCTTTAAAAATATATACCGAGTAAAGGATTTGGATAAGATATGATAAAATCATAGGAAGCAAAGCCAAATTCTGATACGATAGAGGAGAAATTGGTGACACTCAAAAAATCAAAACCAGTTGTAGCAGTTACAAGAGGGTCAAAGCAAATAGATACCGGGACAACAAACCACATCAAATTTCCCTCAAGCCCTTCACCTGGTGTTTTTGTTCCATAAGTTAATAGATAGCTCATAAATTTTAAGTTATGCAGAGTCTTATTTCTACCCACCTCACATAATGGTGAAGTCATTTATTTAATATCAGAGAAAGGGGTTGTCTCCACTCAGAGAATACAGTAGGAGAACCACTTGCTCAAAGTGACTGAAAATTCTTTGAGGAATAAAATCATCTAATCTAGGAAGCATTGTTGATATCCAGGCATGTGAAAGTCAGATGTTACTTCAACTCAAACAAAACTGAATTCCTTTCTGTTTGCCAGGAGTGTCCCTGGGATCCTTGGTAGGTAGGTAAGCAGCCTTGTAATCCTGCACAGGGGGTTTCTTTCAATCCAGAAACCCATGCTTTCTTGTTGTACAACAACAAATCTGAGGAGTGAGCCGTTGACAGGTGGTATTAGGAATGTAGCAAGAGAGAAGAGAAATGGCTGCCAGTGATAATACCTGTGACCAGTGCTGCTAGGAAGCGCTGATCTGGGCTGACAATGCTAAATTAGGAATGGCTTTTGAAATCTCCAGCACTCAAGACCATTGGTTTCTCCCTTTGCAAGAGAAAGGTTGACACAGTCAGTATCTATTTGGGGGGAAAAAGGAGAGTTGGTGTGAAAGGAGTTCTTATGAGGAAGCCTGCCCCAGTGAAACTTAATTTGGCACTCTTTTGTCCCAGCAGGCATATGGTGCTTCTTGATCCTGTGGGGGTCCCAGTGACCCCTGGGACTCCGTGGCATTTCTTGAGAGACCAGCTGGGCTTCTTTCAGTCCCCTTTCCAGTGTGACTCTCTTGAACCTTTCCAAGCTCAACTGCTGCTGAAGCTCTTCTGTTTTCCCCCAGAGAGAGACAGAGAACTTGACCTTTGCTGCAGAGGTTCTCTCTGATGGATCGGAGTGGATCATGTTCTTAAGTAGTTTGTGAAATTCTTTGCAGAGCTCCAGAAAAATGTCCAGAAGATTCCCCTCATGGATGTGATGCCTCATGGTGCCATTGGTAGGTAATGACCCTGCTTCTGCGGCCACTACAATGGTCAATCCCAAGACAAATATTTCTGCTTTAGGAAGATGCTGATAATTCTTTTGCAAAATCTCATTATCCAGGAAGTGATTGTGTCCCTCTTCCACTTTGGATTTACTTATTGATGTCACATGACCCAAGTCACCAATTCTATACATCACATTGGCAGAGAGAAACCAATCAGCTTCATTTTCAACCTTTTTATGGGACTATGAGAAAGTCACTTTGCATCTTATAACAAAGGAAGTTGTTACTAGGTTTGATGTCCAGGTGCACCATGCCAGTGTTGTGGATGTACTGAAGCCCAAGGGAAATCTACAGAAGGATATCCTGGAGTTTGGGCTCTTGGAAATGATTGCCAGACTCTGTGTTTTCAGATATAGCAGCCTGCAAGCTCCCACCATTGCAGTATTCATTCCAAATGATCATGTGGTCATCTTGTGCCCATGCAGAGTAGTAAGGTACCATATGGGAGTGATGCCCCAGCACCAGATGGGCATGAACTTCATATATCTGATAATCCTCATCTGATAATCCTCCTAAAGTTTTCATGGAGCATTTTATTACACAAACACATCCATCCAGCCTTTTAATACACTTGTAGACTGTTCCAAATTCCCCAACCCCATTTTTTTCTACCTCCAAGAAATCTTTTTCATAGCGGGAAGCCATGTTGGTTTCTCATACAACATGTCTCTTGGCAGGGAACACTTATTCTATCTTGTCTTCTCTTCTCTGGTAGCTTCTTCTAGATCACCTTGGGTTTTCCTCTTGCCATTGGATTTAAATAATTGTTTTCTAGACTCCAGGGTGAAGGGATTAATGTTGACCAGAGCCAGTGAGGTCATCTCACCAGTGAAGGGGCCAGGTGTGAGCTTCAGATGCTTAGAGCTTCAGGAGGGGAGCTTCCCTGTTGAAGAAAGCATAGGCTGGCTCACCTGGCCTTTGGGAGTGAAGAGGTTCTCACAGAGTGGTGGCTTGCCCTTGTCTGGTGGGGCTGGTGCTTCAGGACGTGTGAGAGAGTGTGGCACTGGAGTCGTCAGACCCTGATCTGGACTCACTTGGTCTTTTCCCTGAAACCTATGGAAGTGACATGCATTACTAAGGGGGAGTTCTGGAGGTATAAGCTTTGCCTCTGAATACTAAACTCCAGATTCCCCTGGGGTTTGACTTGGCGCCTCCTTTCTCTCTTGTGTCTCCTTCTGCCCTTTGTTCTCATGCTCCTCTTCACAATAGAAGTTTAATCTCTGCTTCAGTTCTTTGTTCTCCTGGTTGTCACTCATCTCAGCCAAAGAGCTTCACAACCTAGGCAAGACCTGTCAGAAGGAACTGCAGAACTACAGAACTGCAGAAACGAGAAGAAAAGTATGTAAGCTGTCAAGTTCCCCAGTGCTAGCCTGGCTTTCCTTCTTCCAACTGACAGCTGCATCAAATGTATTTAATTTTGACAAGCTCTGAATTATCAATGTTTCGGTGTCAGGTCAAAGAAAACTTTGCCTAGCCCTAGATTCAGAAGTTTTTCTCCTATATTATTCCAAAACCTTTATAGTTAACGTTTTACATTTAAGGCTATGAAGAATTTTGTGTTAATTTTGGTATAAGGTACCTCATGCGAAGAGTTGACTCATTGGAAAAGACTCTGATGCTGGGAGGGATTGGGGGCAGGAGAAGAAGGGGACGACCAAGGATGAGATGGCTGGATGGCATCACTGACTCGATGGACGTGAGTCTGAGTGAACTCCGGGAATTGGTGATGGACAGGGAGGCCTGGCGTACTGCGATTCATGGGGTCGCAAAGAGTCGGACACGACTGAGCGACTGAACTGAACTGATAAGGTCTGAGTTTAGGTAAAGGTCCATTTCTGCCCCCATGGATTTCTCATTGCTCCAACACCATTTGTTGAAGAGGCGATCCTTCTTCCATTGAGCTGCTTTTGCACTGTTGCCACAGTCGGTTAAGCATATTTTTGAGGGTCTGTTTCTGGATTCTCCATTCTGTTCTATTGATCTATGTTCATCTCTCCCCAATAACACAATGTCTTCATTACTGTATAGTGAACCTTAATATCAAGTACAATGTTTCCTCTCATATTATTCCTCTTTTCAAGGTTGTTTCAGCTATTCTAAAGCCTATGCCTATTTACATCAATTTTAAAATAAGTTGTTTATATCTACACAAATTCTTGCTAGGGTTTTTATAGGAATTGGATTAAACATATAGATCAATTTTGGGAAAATTGACATTTTTACTATGCTCAGTTTTTCAATACATAAATGTGATACATGTCTCCATTAATGTAGGTCTTCTCTATATCTTTCAGCCGTGTTTTGTCATTTTAGGCATAGAGATAGGACACAGGTTTTGTTATGTGCATGCCTAACATTTCATTTTATTTGGAGTGATTGTCAGTGTTATTGTGGTTTCTACAATTGTTAGTATATAAAAATGTGATTGATATTTGTGTGTTGACCTTGTAAACTGGGACCTTGTTGAACTAATTCATTCTAGGAGTTTTTTTAAGAGAATCTTTGGGATTTTTACATAGATAATCAGATCATTTACAAATAGAAATAGTTTTATAGCTTCCTTTTTCTGATTAGTGTGCTTATTTCTTTTTAACAAAATTAATTTTTATTTTATATTGGAGTATAGTTGATTAACAATGTTGTGTTCAGTTCAGTTCAGTCACTCAGTTGTGTCCAACTGTTTGCAACCCCATGGACTGCAGCACACCAGGCTTCCCTGTCCATCACCAACTCCTGGAACTTACTCGAACTCATGTCCATCGAGTTGGTGATGCTATCCAACCATCTCATCATCTGTCATCCCCTTCTCCTCATGCCTTCAGTCTTTCCCAGCATCAGGGTCTTTTCCAGTGAGTCAGTTCTTTGCATCAGGTGGCCAAAGTATTGGAGTTTCAGCTTCAGCGTCAGTCCTTCCAATGAATATTCAGGACTGATTTCCTTTAGGATGGAATGATTGGAATGTTGTGTTAGTTTCAGGTATATAATCAAATGACTCAGTTATACATATAGATATATATCCATTCTTTTCCCAGGTATATTATTACAGAATATTGAGTAGAGTTCTCTGTGCTATAGAGTAGCTCCTTGTTGATTTATTAAATGGCTAGAACTTTCAGTACTGTGTTAATAAGAGTGGTGAGAGCTGGTATTTTTGTCCTGTTCCTAATCCTAGGGGAGTAAAGAAGCATTAAGTATAACATTAGCTATAGTTGTGGGATTTTTTCTGTAAGGGCTTTTTATCAAATTCAGACAATTCCTCCCAGTTCTCAATTGCTAAAAAAAATTCTTAATCATAAATGAGAGATAGACTTTGTAAAATGTATTTCCTGTGTATCAATTGATAAAATCATATGACTTTCCCCCCTTAACTTGTTGACATGATGGATTGCATCAGTTGATTTCAAATGTTGTACTAAGATTGCATCCTGGAGTAAATCTCACTTGGTCATGGTGTATAGTTCGTTTTACACTTCAGCACCCCGCTCCAGTACTCCTGCCTGGAAAATCCCATGGACGGAGGAGCCTGGTGGGCTGCAGTCCACAGGGTTGCTGAGGGTTGGACACGACTGAGCGACTTCACTTTCACTTTTCACTTTCATGCATTGGAGAAGGAACTGGCAACACATTCCAGTGTTCTTGCCTGGAGAATCCCAGGGACGGGGGAGCCTGGTGAGCTGCCGTCTATCACACAGAGTCAGACACGACTGAAGAGACTTAGCAGCAGATCCAGTTGCTAATTTTTTTTTTTTTTTTTTTTAGGATTTTTGCGTCTAAATTCATGGGAGATATTGGTCTGTAATTTCTTTTCTCTTATACTATTTTTGCCTAGCTTCAGAATCAGGGTAATACTAGCCTCAAAAAATGAGTTGGGAAGCCCTTCCTCTGCTTTTTTCTGAAATGGATTGCATAATATTGATTTATTTTTTTTTAAATGCTTTTTTAGAACTCTTCAGTTAAACCATATGAACCTGGTGATTTCTTTTTCCAGAGATTCTAAATTGCAGACTCAATCCCTTTAATGATTGTAGATATATTCAGATGACCTATTTCATCTTGCATGAGTTTTTGTAGTTTGGGAATTTTATTTTGGAATTGGAAAAACTATTTCTTCTGTGTTGTCAAATTTATGAGTAATTGCACAAACCATCCCACTGTTATCTTTTTAATGACTGCAGACTACATATTGAATAGTAATATCCTCAGTTTCATTCCTAACATTGATGATTTGAATTTTCTCTCTGTATTTTTTTCAGACTTGCTAGAGATTCATCAATTTTATTGATTTTTTTCCCCCAAAGAACCAGCTACTTGTTTCATTTATTTTCCCCATATCTGAAATTTCACTGATTTATCTTATCTTTATTAGTCCCTTCATTTTTCTTGCTTTGGATTTATTTTTATCTTATTTTCATAGTTCTTGGGCAGGAACTTAGGTTATTTAATTAGACCTTTCCTAATTTCTAATGTAAACATTTAGCAGTATACATTTCTCTCTCGATGCTGCTTTGGCTGCAACCCACAAACTTTGATATGATATTTTCACTTTCATTCAGTTCTATGTGTTTTCCAATTTTCTTTCAGATTTCCCTTTTGACCCAAGAATTATTTAGAGTGTTGTTTACTTTCTGCTGGTATAGAGATTTTCCTGCTGTCTTTCTACTATTAATTTCTAGATTGAGACTATTATGGTTCTATAGTCACAGTCCACGCATATTGAACACACACTCGATACAACTTTGGTTCTTTTGTATTTAGTGAGTCTGATTTTTGGCCCCAGGATAAGGTTTATGTTGGTGAAACTTCCAAGGGAACTTGGGGGGGAAGATGTGTATTCTTTTCTGTCCTTTTGTGGACTGTTCTGTGTGTCAGTTACATCCTGTTTTTTGTGTTGTTCAAATCTCGTGTCTCCTTCCTGGTTTCATAGTCGGTGGGGATGGGTGTTGAAATCTCCAACTGTAACTTTAGACTAGTCTAGTTCTCCTGGCACCTCTACCAGTTTTTGTTTCATGTACTGTGAAGCTCTGTGATTGGCTAGTTCCCATTAGGATCACTGTGTCTTTTTGGTGCATTTTAAATCCACCAGTTATCATTATGGGATGTCCTTCTCTGTCTCTGACAATTTTCTTTACTCTGGAGTCTACTTATATATTAACCTACTCAATCTTTCTTTTAAAAAACTATGTTTACATGGCATCTTTTCCCCTCATTTCAACATACCTATGTCATTGAATTTAAAGTGAGTCTCTTATATAAAATTTGTAGTTGGGCCCTATTTTTTAAGTGCACTCTAACAAACTCAGTCTTTTCATTGGTATATTTAGACCACTTGTATGTAGGGTGTTTATTGACATGATAGATATTAACACTGACTTTTAAAAATGTTTTCTGTTTATTTCTTCTGATTCCCATTCCCCTGTCTCTTTCCTGCCTTCCTGTGGATTTTGAAAGTAGATTTTTCACTTTTTAGGATTCTACCTTGATTTATTTGTAGTGCTTTTGGGTGTAACATTTTATATATTTTTCATTCTAGTTGCTGTGAGTAGGTATTACAATACAGATATATGACTTATCATAGCTACTGATATCACTATTTTACAACTTAGTGTTATGTGTGGAAACCTCAATTTCAGTTAGGTACTTTGCCCCATTTTTAAAAACCATTGTCTGGGTATTAGATGGTGTTACAGTTTGCTTCAATCATTAAAATGATTTATAAAGCTCATTAGGGAAAGAAAAATAATGTCTATATTTTTACTTTTGCCATTATTTACCTTCATTTATCATTTCCTTCCATTTGATGTACTTGCTTTAGTGAGTGAGTGAAAGTTGCTCAGTCGTGTCTGACTCTTTGTGACCCCATGGACTATACAGTCTGTGGAATTCTCTAGGCCAGAATACTGGAGTGGGTAGCCTTTCCCTTCTCCAGGGAATCTTCCCAACCCAGAGATCCAACCCAGGTCTCTTGCACTGCAGGAAGATTCTTTACCAGCTGAGCCACAAGGGAAGCCCAAGAGTCTGGAGTGGGTAGCCTATCCCTTCTCCAGCGTATCTTCCCAGTCCAGGATTTGAACTGGGGTTTCTTGCATTGCAGGTGGATTCTTTACCAACTGAACTACCAGAGAAGCCTTGATATCGGGGAAGTACTTGCTTTAACCACTCTTTAAGAATAGGTCTGCTAGCACCAAATTCTTGATTTCCCTCATCTGACAATGTTTTCATTTTTCTTTATTATTGAAGGATTTCTTCACTAGATACAGAATTCTTTGTCGACAGATCATTTCTTTCAGCACTTGAAAAATCTTGTGCTACTTCCTTATGCCTCTATGATATGGGTTCCAGTAAGAACTGTGTTGTTATTTGAGTTGGTGCTTCCTTATTGATAATGTATTGTTTCTCTCTGCTTGCTTTCCAGATATTTCTCTTTGGTTTACAAAAATTTCACTGTGATGTATCTTAAAATGATTATTTGGGTTTATCTTGTTTGGATTTCCTTAGCCTTTGGGGGCTTTAAGTTTGTCACTTTTGCCAAATCTGAGAAATCTTCAGCCATGATTTTATTTTATTAAAAAAAATTTTTTTTGATGTGGACCATTTTTAAAGTCTTTATTTAATTTGTTACAACATAGTTTCTGTGTTATGTTTGGGGTTTTTTGGCCATAAGGCATGTGGGATCTTAGCTTCCTGACCAGAGATTGAACCTGCACCCCCTGCATTGGAAAATGAAATTTTAACCACTGGACTTCCAGGGAAGTTCAAACCATTATTTTTCCCAAATACTCTTTCTGCCCCATTATCTTTCTCTTCTCCTTCTGGGACTTTGATGATATGATTGTTGGATTCCATGTTATTTTCCCACACATCTCTGAGGCTCTATTCATTTTTTTCCATATATTTTCTCTTTGATGTTCAGATTGGCTGAGTCTTATTGGTACATTTTCAAGTTCATTGATTCTATCCTCTGCAATTTCCATTCTACTATTGAGCTCATCCAGTGGGTTATTATTTTCTCTGTCCTGTATTTTTCAAATCTATAATTTTCACTGGGTTATTTTTGTAGCTTTTGTTTCTTTCCTGAAAACTTCAATTTTTTTCATTTGTTTCAAGAGAATTTGTAACTGATTATTGAAATGTCTTAATGACAACTGCTTTAAAAGTCCTTTCAACTAAGTTAAAGAGCTGATTCATCTTATTGGTGGTGTCAGTTAGTTGTCTTTTCTCATTTAAGGTGATTCTTAGTATGACAGGTGACCTTCAACTCTATTTTTACTATTTTCTCATTAGATTAGGAGGCTCTGACCTATTTAAATATTTTGATTGAGCATGCTAACACCCTTTGCAGATTTAGTGTGGGGTTCTTATTCAAATTTTGTGAGTTGTGGTCCCAATGGCAGTTTAGTGTTCAGAGAATTAGCAGTGTTATTTTCCTGTTTGGTTCATTTGGTCCCCTGAGGATCTTAGTATTGTCAACCAGTGCTGCCTGAGGAGCAGGAGAGGTCTCCCCAGGTGGGACACATAGGCATTTTTTTGGCAAGGGAAGGCAGTACTATGTTTGCATGCCTTATACACTTCCTCGGTGTCTTTGGGTGAGGGAAACAGTCTTCTGCTCACAGAGACAAAGAAGTTTCAGCGCTAGACTGCTTGCTGTGACTGGGGCCTGTTTACTTTTTCTACCTATCTCTGGCCTAGATTGAGGAGAATTGGACAATTTTGTATAAAATTAATCACACACCTACTCTACGACAAAGAATCCTACTCCTGTGTATTTATCCAAGAGAAATGAAAATGTACATTCACATGAAAGCCTGTAATGTGAATGTCCTTGACATGATGAATAGATAATTAATCTATGAAACATCCATCTAATGGAGTACTTTTCATCAACAAAAAGAAGCAAATTATTCATGCATGCCAAATTATAGATGATTCTTAAAAGCATTTTGCTAAATGAAATAAGAAAGATCCAAAAGACAACCTATTGTGTAATTCAATTATATATAACACTGGAAAAGGTAAAATTATAAAAAGGAAAGGAGATCAGAGGTTGTTTTGCATTGGAAGAGGGTTTATTTTAAAAGGTAGCACAGAGGAGCTTTGGACATAATAAAACTGTTTAATATGAAATGGTTGAGGTGATTCTGTGCTGGTTGATACAAGCGTCTATTCATTTGTCAAAATTAAACCTCATGCCGGCCAGAGATGCTCTGAGGGTGCAAACAAAACCCTTGTGTGCACCAGGACCCAGGGAAAGGAGCAGTTACTCCCACAAGAGACTGAGCCAGACCTGTGTTTGAGTGTCTCCTGTGGAGGCACAAGCAGTGGCCTGCCGTGGGGACAGGGTATCTGGCTGCAGCAGACCTGGAAGGTGTGGTGTGTGGCTCAATTCTTCAACAGATAAATTGTTTAAAACAGAAGAAAGGAATGAATAAAAGAAGAGATGAACACATGACTTCCAGATTGAAAGAGGATAGAATATTGGAGACACAGTTAGATGGTAAATCCCCAATTAGATGAAGAAATGCAAGAAAGTGCCTATTATAAAAGATCCTATCTGAAGATATTGATATTTCTCCTGGCAATCTTGATTCCAGCTTGTGCTTCATCCAGTCTGGCATTTTGCACGATGTACTCTGCATTTAAGTTAAATAAGCAAGGTGACAATATACAACCTTTACATGCTCCTTTCCCAATCTGGAACCAGTCTGTTGTTCCATGTCTGGTTCTAACTGTTGCTTCTTGACCTGCATACAGTTTTCTCAGGAGGTAGGTAAGATGGTCTGGTATTCCCATTTCTTGAAGAATTTCCCAGTTTGTTGTGATCCACAGTGTCAAAGGCTTTAGCATAGTCAGTGACACAGAAGTAGATGTCTTTCTGGAATTTTCTTGCCTTTTCTATGATCCAATGGATGTTGCTAATTTGATCTCTGGTTCCTCTGCCTTTTCTAAAACCAGCTTGAACATCTGGAAGTTCATGGTTCACATATTGTTGAAGCCTAGCTTGGAGAATTTTGAGCATTATTTTGCTAGCGTGTGAAATTAGTGTAATTGTGTGGTAGTTTGAACATTCTTTGGCATTGCCTTTCTTAGGGATTGGAATGAAAACTGACCTTTTCTAGTCCTGTGATCACTGCTGAGTTTTCCAAATCTGCTGGTATATGGAGTACAGAANATTTTGAGCATTATTTTGCTAGCGTGTGAAATTAGTTTAATTGTGTGGTAGTTTGAACATTCTTTGGCATTGCCTTTCTTAGGGATTGGAATGAAAACTGACCTTTTCTAGTCCTGTGATCACTGCTGAGTTTTCCAAATCTGCTGGTATATGGAGTACAGAATCCTCTGCAGAAGCCCCATCTACTTTCTCCCAGTCCCAGAAACAGTCCTATTCTTTCGTGGTACAGTTACTATAGATTTAGATTTATTAATATGCTTTCTGTGTAGAGATCACCAAAATAGAAAATCAGTGTCATGATGTCAGAGAATCACTGAATAATGGATTTTGAATATCTATGAATCATGTAATTTTAAATTTGCTGAGTCATGATATTTGAAGATTATGTTCACTTGAAGGTTTGGATTTGTACTTGTGTACTAGGGAAGAACCAATCTGATTCCATATCGGATCTGTTCCTTTAGCTCTAATCCTTGTCCACTGCTGCCCGTGCTTAGTCATGCTGGCTCTGCATCTTTTGTAAAAGAATGTTGCCCATAGCCTGAAATATATATGATAGCACTTTCTCAGGGCTCTGACCTTTAAGGGTCCATTCATATAGAGATAAAAAGTTGCAGAACAGAGAATAGCATTTGTTTTGTTGGAGGTTTACAGGAACATTGTGACCTGACCTATGAGGACAGCTGGAAGAACAAAGGACTTACAAACCAAGAAGTTGATAACAACTAACCACGCCTCTCCCTCACCTCGCCTTTAGAAATGTTTTGCT
Source organism: Cephalophus harveyi (assembly GCA_006410635.1). NCBI lineage: Eukaryota > Metazoa > Chordata > Mammalia > Artiodactyla > Bovidae > Cephalophus > Cephalophus harveyi. The sequence continues at coordinate 74,218 of SJYT01027502.1, read as the reverse complement.
GAAATCATTCAGAGAGTTCAGGGTTTTTCTTGGGCACAAGTTACCCATTTCCTTGCTTGGCCCTGCAATGAACCTTTTTCTGCTCCAAACTCTGATGTTTTGGTATTTTTTTGGCCTTACTTTGTGTGAGACAACAAGAACTTTCCTCTGGTTTCACTTGCTGAACATCAGAACCACGACTGTGGAAACCCGCAGTCACTCTCACCGAAACCTTAAGCTTGGATTCAAATGTTTCATGACTGCAAACACAAATTCCAAGAAATGAGGCATCATAGAATCACAGTGTCTTAAAGATGCAGGTAGGAATGCTAGAGCAAGCTGTGAATACACAAATTGAGAGCATTTGTCTGCCACCCACGTCAGAAATGCCCCAAGGAAGTCCCCGAGGGGTACTCAGATATTCAAAGTGGCGAGAAAGAGGGAAATATTGGACTGGCCGAAAAGTTTATTTGGCTTTTTCTGTAAGATGTTATGGGAAAACCCAAAAGAATTTTTCGGCGAACGCAATACTAATGTCTTACTCTGCAGTAATCACACAAAGATCATTCACAGCATGTGGTGTTATCCTCATTTGTGTGTGCTAATTCCCTTCAGTTGTGTCCAACTCTTCGTGACCCTATGGACTGCAGCCTGCCAGGCCCCTCTATCCATGGGATTCTCCAGCCAAGAATACTGGAGTGGGTTGCCAGGCCTTCCTCCAGATCTTCCCAACCCAGGGATCCAACCCACGTCTCTTACATCTCCTACATTGGCAGGCAAATTCTTACCTCTAGCACCACCTGGGAAGACATCCTCATTTGAGGGGAGAGGAAATTAAAGTCAAGGATGATTTAACATAGAAAAGTCAGCTGATATTTGCCAGATCCGGGACATTAACTGCTCATGTGTCAGAAGCCTTGATAAATTGCTATGACAGCCTGGGATGAGAGTGAGATCGAGGAAGACTCAGCTTCTAAGTGGTCAGGGTCCCATTTCAGAAGCCTGCAAAATCTCCCAGGTCGTAATCCACCTGCACCTGCTCACCCTCACTCTCTCTCCTGGCAGATAACTGACTAACTCATGAGGCTTGCAAATAGTCCCTTGTTTACCTCTCTGAAGACTCATATACCCACAAATCCTTACTTTTCCCCTGCTCAAATCCCAGTGCTCTTCTGAGAGATAACCAGAATTGAATCACAAATTTGTCTGCACATTAGAAACACCTGCTGATGTTTAAAACCACCAAAAGCCCTGGCCACACCTAGACAAGTAAAACCTTTGTCTCCAAGAGGTAGAACACTGGTGTCAGTATTTTAAAAACTCACCAGATGATTATAATAGAAAGACAAGTTAAGGAACCTAAGGGTTATCCTGTTATTCACACAAAGCAATGGTTTAAAATAAGAATCAAATAAAGGAGAGTTTTAAAAAAACTTTCTGAAGCCAAAGTCCAATCTCAAACCAGTGAGAACAGAAGTTCTGGCAGAAGTCTGGGAATAGATTTTTCTAATCTTCTCAGGCTGATAGAGATGAAATCCTGAAAGCTTAAGGCAGGAGATCCCTGAACTGCATAATCTTCCTGGGTCTTTTCAAACTCAGTTTTAGAGCTTCCCACTCCATGGTTTGACCTTGTGAGTCAACAAATTACATATTTTTGCTTAACTGGTGACTCTCTATCTTCTGCAAGTTCTGGAGTTGACCAAGTATCCCAGTTTGCTCAGAATCCTCTGTTTTGCTGAAAATTTTCACTTTTGTCTCAGGTTCAAAGGATCTGTTAACAAAATAAGCCACTCATTATATACAAATAAATAATACATATATTCACTAGAGAACTATAGAGTTTATTTTCAATATACTAACATTAAAAGAAAAGAAAAATAGAAACAGCAGAGGATGCATCACCAAACTGGGTTTTGACCAGCATCCAGACTTAAGCAGTGCTGGTGAGTCCCATGTCACAGCACATCTAGAGTCTCAACTGGGAAAGTGTCCCAGGTAGCACATCTGCTCCGTGGGTATGACTTCAAAGATTGCAGTTCAGGGTTCCTACTTATAATCCCAGGACAGAGACAACTTGATATTCTCATCAATCTGTAACCAAATTGCAAGCCTGGTTTCATGTTAATCCTGTTTGTTTTGTCTTGTAAAACTTGGAATGTTGCTAAGCCTGGGGCTTGGATGGCCAGGTCCCCCCCAGGGACCCAACAATCTCAAGATTTCTCCCCATTTTAGCTATGGTGCTGCAAGTCTTGCTCTCACAGCAGGCAGTCACTCACAGTCACACAGTAGTCCAGGCAGGTTAGAAGCAAGGTCAGAGGTCTGCTCTGCTTTGTCTCTGAAGCCTAAACAAGACTATTTAATTTCCCCCCTCCTCCCTGGTGGCTCAGACAGTAAAGCATCTGCCTACAATGCGGGGAGACCGAGTTCGATCCCTGGTTCGGGAAGATCCCCCGGGTTGGGAAGATCCCATGGAGAAGGAAGTGGCAACCCACTCCAGTACTCTTGCCTGGAAAATCCCATGGACAGAGGAGCCTGGTAGGCTACAGTCCATGGGGCCGCAAAGAGTCAGACACGACTGAGTGACTTCACTAACCCCCTCCTGGTTTTAGCATTGAAAATTACACTTCCAGGAAACTCTTCAGTCATAGGCAAACCAGTATAACTTTGTTACCCAACTTGGAATCAAAGCATCCTGACATTTAACTTCCTGCTGGATTTCTTGGAATGAGCTCTCTTCACCCTCCTAATTAGGGCTCATAAATGAACCACCATCATAATTTAACTCAGCCACATGGATCTCTGAGTACATTCCCTGCAAAGATAGCAAGATGTCATCCTAGCCTTCACTGGCTCCCAGTCTTGTCACATGACTGCCTCTCACTTCTGTGCCTTACCCAACACTATCCCTGGACCCTGATTCACTGACACCTCTAAAGCAGAACCACACTCTACCCAACTGTGCCTCTATAAATCACATTAGGACCTCCCCTCCTTGTGTGGCTTAAGCTGTTGGAAACTGAAATATGAAGCTTACTTCCAAGATGTCTCTTCTCACACTTGACTGTTTGGGTCTCCATGGTCAGAGCTGAAGGCCACGTTCTAGAAAGTTAAGAAAGCAAAACTATGATTCATTTGGGCTACTTTTCTTCACGGAACAGATTTGCCAACTCATGTAAATGGAAGAAGAGCTTAAGAATACATTGAAGAGATCAGAAAACAGTAATCTTAACTGTGGGATAGGTCTTTACAAGAACCCAGGGAAAACAGAACAACCACGCCTCACATCATGGTCGGGAAGTCCAAGTTAGCCACCGGAAAGACCCGAAGAGAAGAGTTTCCTAAATCCAGGGCATCTCCAGCCTCAGCTGCAGGAATCCAAGGACCACTCCAAAGCCACTTAACTAGCCACCAAACTAGCCCTCCTCTCTGGATCAGCTTCCCTTGGCCTACCAAGGAGCTCGTGGTTGTCCAGCCTCCTCCTTTCAATTCCAGAGAAGAAGACTCCTGTATCTTGTTTAGTAGATATCCATATTACCTGCCAGGAAAAAATATTTCCCTAAGCTTTGTTCACCTTAGGCCACTGACTTTTGCAGTGGTTACCTTTAGGTCATTGCAAGTCCCTGGTCAATTATCTGTCAGCTAGGAGGGGGGCCATGGTATGACTACCTACGGCTGGGTTCACAAAAGGGCCTGTGGTCATAGCAGTTTATTATAGAAGCCATGAGAAAACCTACAACTGTCATATCTTTAAGAAGATAAAATCTTATTGTTGGATGAGTGCTAATGAAATGCAACTCTAGCATCTTATGGGTGAAGGTAAATTGCTATATATTGAAAAGAGAAATGTCTGGGTTTGAACCTCAGTCAGTTTTTACCAGTTGACCTTGTAAAATTTACATCACTTTTTTTGATCTCATGTGTAAAGTAAAAAAAAATACTTGCCTTTTATGTTTGTCACAAAGACTAATTAACATTGCCTACCTAAGCTCCTGGCAAAACTTAATACTGTTTTCCAGCATGGACTTAGGCACTTCATCCTCCTGCCTTTTGTCCTTAGCCATCACACCCAACGTGACACAGCACAATAAGGGCTCTTCAATCAGCAATAAGTTCTGCTTTAGATGGAGCACAAGCTGGTTGGATTTGGGCACCCAGTTGTGCTCCATCAATCTCAAGTCTCTTATGTAACCAACGCACATGATCAAAGATCCTATACTTCAAACCTGAATCATCAATCTCAGTGCTAATGGGATATAGAAAAACGTTTTTCCCTGGAAGATCACTAAAAGGTCACAGTCTTGTTTTCCCCAGATAGATTTTCTGTCATATTATATAGTAATGTTCAGTTGGGTGGCAAGATTACTGTCCTCCTGAGAATAACAGTCATCTTTGTAGCTATTTTACCCAACTCTCAGACTGGTCTGTGAGTTTCTCTTGAGATGACTTTTTGATTACTGGCATCTAATTTTTAATTAGTTTTGCTTTTTAGACCACAGACAAACAAAATTAACCCGACCATATTCTTCAGTCTCGGGTGCACTTACCATTAGTCTTCCCTGCAAAGTCCATTTTGTGTGACTTCATTCATTTTTTATTTATGTTAGTTATTAATTTTCCCCTTCATTCATCATCCCCATTCCTATTCCACTTGCCAGCTTGACCTTTACAATGTACACACACTGTACCTAAAGTTCATTTAAACCATGTTCATGCATTCACTCAAAACTACATATGATGTATTTTATGTGTACATGATTAATACGAGTAATTTTTTTCATTAACCACACACAAACTGATATATGTAAATCTAATTCTGACTGCTGCTGAGATCTTCCCCTTGCACACACACAACCTCATCTATTTCTTTTAAGAAAGGCCACCCGGATCATCTCCAGCACTTGCTCTCATGATCAAGGCTGAATGCCCCTACATCTGCAGTCCTTTTTTGACCACCACTGACACCTTCTTCAGGATACGTGCCCTAGAGAGATTGCTAGGTGGGAAGGTATACACATACTAATTTCACCTGATGGCCCTCCAGAATGGCTCCACCAGTTTCCACTTCACAAAGTAAACAAATGTTACCATTTCACCTAAAACTCCAATAGCATTTAATGCTATCAAACTTTCTATTTTTTTGCCAATCTTTTAGCAATGCTGTAATATGATGTTTAAATTTGAATATCCCAGAATATTAGTGAGGTTAAGTGCATCCTCATTCAGTTAGCAGCTATTCTGTGTGATTTTCCACCTGAAATGCTTCCTCCTGTGTCTTGCCCATTTTTTTCTACTGGATTTTTGATCTTGCCCTTGATGATTTGTAAGAGTTCTTCGTATATTCTAGGTACTGAAAGGAGTAGAACTCAGGCTGGCACTCATTGTTAACTTAAACTTTGCTAAACAGAAATCACAAATTCTGAATGGGTCAAGTCCATTCGTCCTTTCCTATGTATGACTTTTGGGTCTTAGTTAAGAAAGACTTCTCCATCCGAGTTTACAAAGACATTCAGTATCTTCTGTTTGTTTCAATAGACTTACTTTTTAAAGTGAAATTTTAACCTATTAAATGTTATTGTACAAGCATGTTGTGTGTGTGTGTGTGCACATATGCACATGCACACGGTGTAAAGTAGGAATCCAGTTTTCTTTCTCTGTACCAGTAATCAGCCTGTTTATGCAACACCATTGACTAAGTAAAAACCCATCTTTACAGACAATATCATATACTATATCCCTAAATACACATGTGGCTCCATTTGGACTGTCTAGGCTATTCCATTGCTCCTCTCCTAGTAACATATTGCTTGACTAAAGAATTTTAAAATGTGTATTATTTTAAGGTAGGGTAAATACTCCATATTGTGTGCTTCATTTTCACAATTTATTTAGTAGGTTATGCACTTCAAAATCAGTTTATTGATTTTCCCTAAAGAAGATGATTACAAAATAAAGCCTGGCTATTAGAAGTTGATTATATGAACTAATTTATGGTTATTTCACAAAAAAATGCAAATAAGTAGAATATCAACTGAAAGGAAATTAGCATAAATATACTAGAGGATTTTTTTAATGAACAAAATTTTCTTTTAAACATGACAGACTGAGATTACATTCAAAATTCCACTGAAATTGAAATAAAGAAGAAAAACATAGCTTCAGTGTAGAAAGGCAAAGCAAATAAGATTGCATCAATTAATCAATCTTAGGAACCTTTAATAGTGGCTAAGTAGAAGGACAAATGGTCAGAGTTACCAGACCAGGGAAAGCAAAGTGTCTATGAGGAATGCAGCCAGTGGTGATAACAGAAGATATTGCATCAGTTCAGTTCAGTTCAGTTCAGTCGCTCAGTTGTGTCCGACTCTTTGCGACCCCATGAATCGCAGCACGCCAGGCCTCCCTGTTCATCACCATCTCTCGGAGTTCACTCAGACTCACATCCATCGAGTCAGTGATGCCATCCAGCCATCTCATCCTCGGTCGTCCCCTTCTCCTCCTGCCCCCAATCCCTCCCAGCATCAGATGTCCAAGGGACTCTCAAGAGTCTTCTCCAACACCACACTTCAAAAGCATCAATTCTTCGGCGATCAGCCTTCTTCACAGTCCAACTCTCACATCCATACATGACCACAGGAAAAACCATAGCCTTGACTAGACGGACCTTAGTCGGCAAAGTAATGTCTCTCATCAGTCGGGTAAAAACACGATACTTTTAAAAAGCACTCGGTCTGACAGCAAACACTATCAAAACTTAAAGATATAATGGGAAAATACATATTCATGAAAAGGGCTGGAAGATGAAGTGGAGTTATTCTTCATCATGTAGAGCAAAACGATAAACAGACGAACTGTAAGAAAAACAAAAGATCAATCTAGGAGGACCAACATGCAAATAACTGGAGTTCCAAAACATGAGAATATATAAAAAGCAAAGAAGAACAATAACAAAAAATTAATACTAGAATTCTTGGAATTTTAGGGAATGAGTGTCCAGATCAAAAGTTCTCACTGAACACTTGACACAATGTAGGAAACTAAATCATAAGAAACCGTTGATATATTATGGGCAGATGATAACAATATGGCAACAAAGAGATGAATACAAAAGATGAGTCACTGCAGTTAGTTCAGGCTATAATCAATGCCTCCACCTTCCTAAAGAAAAATGATTCCCAATCCAGACTTCTATGCAAGCTATTCAATTATTCTCAGGTAAGGATATAATGAGGATACTTTTAGAAAGTAAGGTCACAAAATGTGATTGCCACATACCAGCTCTTCAAAGGATTTCTTCTAAAATGTAACAGCAATAAAATAAGGAAGAAAGTATGAAATCTTAAAAAAATTAGCTAATTCAAAAATAAGCATAAATAATTCTTAGTATGAGGATAAGGCCTTAGTATGACAATTGCATAAGAACATGTCTAAACCTGTTTGACAATTCCATGGGAAGAGTTTCTGGGAAGAATGGGAAATTATTAGTGTCTTGGAAGTATTGGAAAGTTTACCCTTTTTTACTAGAGAGTGTTTACTCGATGTGAATGTTAAAAGCTATTTAATTTAAAGTTTATTGATAAGAATATTATAAGCAACTATTCCTTTTCCTGTGGTCATGTATGGATGTGAGAGTTGGACTGTGAAGAAGGCTGAGCGCCGAAGAATTGATGCTTTTGAACTGTGGTGTCGGAGAAGACTCTTGAGAGTCCCTTGGACTGGAAGGAGATCCAACCAGTCCATTCTGAAGGAGATCAGCCCTGGGATTTCTTTGGAAGGAATGATGCTAAAGCTGAAACTCCAGTACTTTGGCCACCTCATGCAAAGAGCTGACTCATTTGAAAAGACTCTGATGCTGGGAGGGATTGGGGGCAGGAGGAGAAGGGGACGACAGAGGATGAGATGGCTGGATGGCATCACAGACTCGATGGACGTGAGTCTGAGTGAACTCCGGGAGTTGGTGATGGACAGGGAGGCCTGGCGTGCTGTGATTCATGAGGTCGCAAAGAGTCGGACATGACTGAGCGAATGAACTGAACTGAACTGATGGAGGACTAAATATAAAGATCTAGGGGAAATGGAAAATTTTTTGAAAAACCTTAAAAAACTAACTTTGGTGCTAGAAGAAAAAAAATGTGAAAACCAATAACAAATGAAAATATTAAAATTGTAGACTGAGACTGTAGAATTTACATAGACAAATTCTACCCAACTCTCAAAGAATATGTAACCCCTATTTTACACAATTTGTTGAAGAAAGTAGAACTTGAAGATAAGCCTCCAAACTCATTATATGAAGTCAGTTAATAACCTTGTTACCAAAACAGAGCAAGCAAATTACAAGGAAGGAAAATGACAGACTGATTTCACGGATGAACATAAACTCAGAAACGAGAAAAGGAATGTTAGCTAATTAAACTCTATAGTATATTTTTAAACTAACAAAACAAAGCAAAATGATGCGTTGAGTTTATCCCAGGAAAGCAAGCATGCCATCAGAAAATATTTAACATTAGATTATTTCATTATCAGAAAGTCTACCAGTATAATTTACTACTGAACACAGTAAAGGAGAAAATCACATGGTCTTCTCAACATATTTTCAAAAGCCATTTAACAAGTTCAATGCTGTTTACATTGAATACTCACAGGAAAAAAAGACTAAACATACAGTCTATCAGAATAAATAAGAAAACACAGCAAAATTGCCAGATAGGAGATCAGCATATAAAAATGAATTTGTTGTTTAGTTTATAAGTTGTGTCTGACTCTTTTGTGGTCCCATGGACTGTAGCCTGCCAGGCTCCTCTGTCCATGGGATTTCCAGGCTAAAATACTGGAGCGGGTTGCCATTTCCTTCTCCAGAACATCTTCTTGACTCAAGGATTGAACCCACGTCTCCTGAACTGGCAAGAAGACTCTTTACCACTGAGCCACCAGGGAAGCCAGGCTGCTAAACCAGTAATAACTATCAGGAAAATATAATAGACTGCAAGATTCAATTTATTTATTTATTTATTTATTTGGTCTTTATTTATTTATTTATTTTTTTAATTTTATTTTTACTTTATTTTAGTTTACAATACCGTATTGGTTTTGCCATACATTGACATGAATCCACCATGGGTGTATATGAGATCCCAATCCTGAATCCCCCTCCCACCTCCCACCCCATATCATCTCTCTGGATCATCCCCGTGCACCAGCCCCAAGCATCCTGTATCC
>SJYT01027502.1:33798-58192 GCA_006410635.1 Cephalophus harveyi | reverse complement strand
TTTGAAATACTTGAACATGAGTCTGAGTTTTGTAGGGCAGGCAATCAGGAAGGAGGCATGTGCAGTGGGGAACAAAAAGAATCAGCTGGAACTTTGTCAAATGGACTGAAACCCGTGCAGAGCTTGTTGCCTTTGAAACTGGTAGTGTGGGTGTCCTGCAGAAGCCAGGGCCCTTTGTCATGAGCTGGAGTTGAAGCTGAGGGAGGGTCCAGGGGAAAGTGGGACCCAGCCTCTGCTTCACACTAACTAAGGTGAGTCCTCATATCAGGAACAGCACATAAGAGCTCCAAGTTGGTTCTTGTTTCACCCTCACCTTCCCAGTCTCCCCCAGGATTCTCCTTATTATAACAGGAAAATCAATGAAGGGAATTCTAGGAAACAGTTTGGCCTTGTCAAGTAAACATGTTAAAAGCCACCACAGTACTTGAGGGCTGTGATATTCATAAACCTTCTAACCTTTCCCTGTTACTGTGTTGATTTCATGTCCACACCCTAAAAGGGAAATATGTAAAAAATATATGTAATTAATATGTCAGTTAATATGTAAAAAATAAATCAAAATGTTACCAGAAAGACATTTTGATACAAAGATTAAAAATACACAGACAAATTCTATATCTTAACATTTAAAAATAAAACATTAAGAAAATGATATAAAACATGAAAGAGCATAAATTCAAGGGACAATATTTTTGAAACCGCATCTTATAAATAAACATGGCACACATAAACATAGAAGGTTATGTCTTAGGAGAAGTGGGAAAAGAAAAGGATAATTTAACATTTAAAAAGAAGATATATAAAGGGTTTGAGTGAAAGTGAGATTATAAATGACTACCATCACAAAAACATGTAGACCAAAGAAGAAAAACCAAAACAGGGGACTAAAACAAATACTAAGGGCTGTACTTTAAATATATTTAAAAAACAGGATTGAAAAACAAAATGCAAAGATATACTACCTACCTGGGAAAACCAACTCAGAACAACCAATAAGGCATAGGCTAAAGTATTCGACTTTAAGGAAAAGGAAATATCCTTTGGGTACCTAGGAAAAAAGAAGATAGAAAAAAATTGACATAAAACAGAAAGAAAATTATATTATCATCAGAACTTTTAAAATTAGCATTTTGTGTCAGAAGAAAAGGAGTAATATATGTAAAGATATGCAAATTTTAAAAAATTTGAAGGACTTCTCTGGTAGTCCCTTAAGACTCTGCCCTTCCAATGCAGGGGACTCAGATTTAATTCCTAGTTAGGGAACTAAGATCCCATATGCTGCAAGGAGCAGTCAACAAATAAATAAATATTAAAAAATTTTGAGCCAACAATTATATATTGAGGCAAACTGACTCTCAAATATAAAAGAAAAAAATTGCCATCAATATGCAAAAATTATACAATGTTCTTCCATGAGTCCTTTCCTAGGAATGGACTGAAGAATGATCTTTAGATATTAAACATTACTGGAGAGATACTGACATAAATACTGGGGATATGTGCTATTATTCTGTGTGCAGAACTAAGATTAAATATGAGATTCAAAGGATGTAGTATAGCATGTAATATCTACAGGCTTTGACAATGTACATCCAGTAGCACTTTTTTGAAGGGAAAAGAATATGGAAAAAACACAAAAAAGCCATTTAAGAATGTTTATAGTGAGAGTGTTGGTGACAGCGTTGGTATCCTCTGAACACTCTTTCTGAGTACCTATATATTCTTTCTAATTTTATTATCCCTAGTGCTTCTGTGAACCAGGTTTCCTACGAGCTGCGAATGTAAGACAAAAAATCTTAAGTAAACACCCTACAGTCTTGAATGTTTGAACTCAAGGCATTTTATCATAGATATAGATTAGTTCAGTTCAGTTCAGTCAGTTCAGTTCCGTTCAGTTCAGTTTTGCGACCTCACTGACTGTAGCACGCCAGGCTTCCCTGTCCATCACCAACTCCCAGAGCTTGCTCAAACTCATGTGCATTGAGTCGGTGATGCCATCCAACCACCTTATCTTCTGTCATCCACTTCTCCTCCTGCCTTCAATCTTTCCCAACATCAGGATCTTTTCTGAGGAGTCAGTCTTCGCATCAGGTGGCCAAAGTATTGGAGCTTCAGCTCAGCATCAGTCCTTCCAATGAATATTCAGACTGATTTTCTTCAGGATGTACTGGTTTGATCTCCTTGCTGTCCAAAGGACTCTCTAGAGTCTTCTACAACACCACAGTTCAAAAGCATAAATTCTTCGGCACTCAGTTTCTTTATAATCCAACTCTCACATCCATACATGACTACTGGAAAAACCACAGCTTTGACTAGACAGACCTTTGCCAGCAAAGTAATGTCTCTGCTTTTCAACATGCTGTCTAGGTTGATTATAGCATTTCTTCCAAGGAGCAAGCGTCTTTTAAAATTTTATGGCTGCAGTCACCATCTGCAGTATTTTGGAGTCCAAAAAAATAAAGTCTCTCACTGTTTCCTTTGTTTCCCCATGTATTTGCAGTGAAGATATGGGACCAGATGCCATGATCTTCTTTTTTTGAATGTTGAGTTTTAAGCCAGCTTTTTCACTCTCCTCCTCCACCCTCATTAAGAAGCTCTTTAGTTCCTCTTCACTTTCTGCCATAAGGGTGGTATCATCTGCATATCTGAGGTTATTGATATTTCTCCTGGCAATCTTGATTCCAGCTTGTGCTTCTTCCAGCCTGACATTTTGCATGATGTACTCTGCATATAAGCTAAATAAGCAGGGTGACAATGTACAGCCTTGACATACTCTTTTTCCAATTTGGAACCAGTCTGTTGTTCCATGTCCGGTTCTAACTGTCGCTTCTTGCCCTGCATACAGATTTCTCAGGAGGCAGGTCAGGTGGTCTGGTATCCCCATCTCTTGAAGAATTTTCCACAGTTTGTTGTGATCTACACAGTCAAATGCTTTGGTGTAATCAATAAAGCAGAAGTAGATGTTCTTCTGGTATTCTCTTGCTTTGTCAATGGTTCAACAGGTGTTGGCAGTTTGATCTCTGGTTCCTCTGCCTTTTTAAAATCCAGCATGAACATCTGGAAGTTCACAGTTCACGAACTATTGAAGTCTGGTCTGGAGAATTTTGAGCATTAATTTACTAGCGTGTGCTGCTGCTAAGTCACTTCAGTTGTGTCCGACTCTGTGCGCCCCATAGATGGCAGGCAACCAGGCTCCTCTGTCCCTGGGATTCTCCAGGCAAGAATACTGGAGTGGGTCACTAGCATGTGAGATGCGTGCAATTGCGTGGTAGTTTGAACATTCTTTGGCATTGCCTTTCTTTGGGATTGAAATGAAACCTGACTTTTTCCAGTCCTGTGGCCACTGCTGAGTTTTTCAAATTTGCTGGTGTATCAAGTGCAGCACTTTAACAGCATCATCTTTTACAATATGGAATACCTCAACTGGAACTCCATCACCTCCACTAGCTTTGTTCCTAGTGATGCTTCCTAAGGCCTACTTGACTTTGCACTCCAGGATGTCTGGCTCTAGATTAGTGATCACACCATCATGGTTATCTGGGTCATGAATATCTTTTTTGTATAATTCTTCTATGTATTCTTGCCACCTGTTCTTAATATCTTCTGCTTCTGTTAGATCCCTATCATTTCTGTCCTTTATTGAGCCCATCTTTGCATGAAATTTTCCCTTGATATCTCTAATTTTCTTGAAGAGATCTCTAGTCTTTCCCATTTTGTTGTTTTCCTCTATTTCTTTGCATTGATCACTGAGGAAGGCTTTCTTATTTCTCCTTGCTATTCTATGGAACTCTGCATTCAGATGGGTATATCTTTCCCTTTCTCCTTTGCCTTTAGCGTCTCTTCTTTTCTCAGCTATTTGTAAGGCCTCCTCAGACAACCATTTTGCGTTTTTTCATTTCTTTTTCTTGGGGATGGCCTTGATCCCTGACTCCTGTACAATGTCACGAACCTCCATCCATAGTTCTTCAGACACTCTATCAGATCTAATCCCTTGAATCTATTTCTCACTTCCACTGTATAATCATAAGGGATTTGATTTAGGTCATACCTGAATGGTCTAGTGGTTTTCCCTACTTTCTTCAATTTAAGTCTGAATTTGGCAATAAAGAATTCATGATCTGAGCCACAGTCAACTCCTGGCCTTATTTTTGCTGACCATATAGAGCTTCTCTATCTTTGGCTGCAAAGAATATAATCAATCTGATTTTGGTATTGACCATCTGGTGATGCCCATGTGTAAAGTCTTCTCTTGTGTTGTAGAAAGCGGGTGTATGCTAAGATTAGTGCATTCTCTTGGCAAAATTCTGTTAGCCTTTGCCCTGCTTCATTTTGTACTCCAAGGCCAAACTTGCCTGTTAGTCCAGGTATCTCTTGACTTCCTAATTTTGCATTCCAGTCTCCTATAATGAAAAGGACATCTTTTTTGGATGTTAGTTCTAGAAGGTCTTGTAAATCTTCATAGAACCATTCAACTTCAGCTTCTTCAGCATTACTAGCTGGGGCATAGACTTGGATTGCTGTGATACTGAATGGTTTGCCTTGGAGATGAATTGAGATCATTCTCTCTTTTTTGAGATTGCACCCAAGTAGATAGTATATTCAAAAGCAGAGACATTACTTTGCCGACTTAGAAGGTCTTGTAAATCTTCATAGAACCATTCAACTTCAGCTTCTTCAGCATTACTAGCTGGGGCATAGACTTGGATTGCTGTGATACTGAATGGTTTGCCTTGGAGATGAATTGAGATCATTCTCTCTTTTTTGAGATTGCACCCAAGTAGATAGTATATTCAAAAGCAGAGACATTACTTTGCCGACTAAGGTCCGTCTAGTCAAGGCTATGGTTTACGCTGAAGAATTAATGCTTTTGAAGTGTGGTGTTGGAGAAGACTCTTGAGAGTCCCTTGGACTGCAAGGAGATCCAACCAGTCCATTCTGAAGGAGATCAACCCTGGGATTTCTTTGGAAGGAATGATGTTAAAGCTGAAACTCCAGTACTTTGGCCACCTCATGTGAAGAGCTGACTCATTTGAAAAGACTGTGATCCTGGGAGGGATTGGGGGCAGGAGGAGAAGGGGACGACAGAGGATGAGATGGCTGGATGGCATCACGGACTAGATGGACGTGAGTCTGAGTGAACTCCGGGAGTTGGTGATGGACAGGGAGGCCTGGCGTGCTGCGATTCATGAGGTCGCAAAGAGTCGGACACGACGGAGCGACTGAACTGAACTGAACTGAACTGCATTTCAGACTCTTTTGTTGACTATGAGGGCTACTCCATTTCTTCTAAGGGATTCTTGCCCACAGTAGTAGATATAATGGTCATCTGAATTAAATTCCCCCATTCCAGTCCATTTTAGATCACTGATCCCTAAAATGTCAATGTTCACTCTTGCCATCTCCTGTTTGACCACTTCCAATTTACCTTGATTCATGGACTGAACATTTCAGGTTCCTATGCAATATTGTTCTTTACAGCATTGGACTTTACTTCCATCACCAGTCACATCCACAACTGGGCGTTGTTTTCACTTTGGCTCTGTTTCTTAGTTCTTTCTAGAGTTACTTCTTCATCCTTCTCCAGTAGCTTTTTGGGCACCTACAGACCTGGAGAGTTCATCTTTCCGTATCATATCTTTTTGCCTTTTCATACTGTTCATGGAGTTCTCAAGGCAAGAATACGGAAGTGGTTTGCCATTCCCTTCTCCAGTGGACCACGTTTTATCAGAACTTCCACCATGACCCATCCATATTGGGTGGCCCTATATGGTATGGCTCATAGTTTCACTGAGTTAGACAAGGCTATGTTCATGTGATCAGTTTGATTGATATATATAGGTAGATGACAGATATATATAGGTAGATGACATATATATATATATATATGATAGATTGATGATAGATAGTTGTTAGGTAAAGAGAAGATAGATGATATAGACAGATAGATGATAGGTAGAGCGATAGACAATAGATGATAAATAGGGAAAGATAGATGATAGATAGATACCCTAAATAAGTTCATTGAGTAAGTCTAAAAATAATATTTCCAACTAAATGACACCAGGGCATCATAGAGAAATGGTTGAAATGAATGATTTGATTTCTGGGACAGGAAAAGGACAAGATGAGCATGTGATTTTAGAATATCTTGTAACAGTGACATAGGCATTATCAAAGACTGGAAGAGTTGTTTTAAAAGGACTTGGGAGTCAAGCTGGAGAATCTTCCACTTAGCAAAGACAGGGCATTTGGAGCATCAGTAAGGTTATGCCATAGATGGATGGAGACAAACCGAAAGGTGCAAATCATCTATATCCTCCAAGAAGCAAATGCTGAGGCAGAATAAAATGTGCAGGGCTTTGACCGGAATAAATGGACAAGTGAGGGAAAATGTACAGTGAGGGAGGAGTCTGGAAGAACTATCAACTGCAGTGTAAATCTGATCCCAGGTGCAGGGAGAAGGGAAGAAAGTTGGGTGGCAGAGTCCTAGACTACCATTCAGGAAGGTTCAGCAAGCCACTAGGAGACCTCAACACAAAGGTTGTCAGAGGATTTCAGTGTCTCCCAGGATAGGGTCTTATAGGAACGAGGAACAGTCTATCAGAAGCCTGTTTTCAGCACAGACAGGGAGACAGAATTCATAGCTCTTGTAGCTGGAACCCTTGGTGAATTATGCTACCTAATCTTGGAGGTCTGCATGCTCTCTCTCTCTCAACTTCTCCCTCTCTTTCCATTTCTTTCTCTCTTACCTAATTACCTAACTCTGTAGAATGTGAAGGAAATCAGTTCTTTATTTTGCAAACTCATTTAAAAAAGGAAAGATTTAACATGTTTACTGCCTAGGAAACCAAAGGACAGAAATGAGAATATATTTAAACAAAGAATGAGCAATAGAATTAGAGCATCTCCATCTTGCAACACATTCCAGATCTAAGCACTTCCCACTAAGAATCTATGGCTGTCAACTACAATAAAGTAGATAACTAGACCGTAAGATGCCCCTTGACAATGAACTCCACAGTATCTATGACGTAATCTTCCTCCCAAAGTAAAATCTGAGTCAGATTAAGTTTATACTCATTTATCACTTTTCAGGAAATCTAGAGGACAAATAAAATGTGAAATTAAAGCATAGAAATGCAATCAGCAAAGTCTTAGCTGCCCAGAATTGGTTTTGTCAACAGAAGATGTTCAAGGTTAAAAAGATATAGAGGGGTAACAGACATATTTTTGAAAATCAGGCTAAGCTATACTATAGTGTTTAGTATACTCAACTAGGGCTCCTCAACTAGGTAATAAAACTACAATTAAAAGTAATAAAAGAATTTCCATAAAATCTAGAGCAGTAGTTATTCTTGTTACGGGAAGGCGGTGCTCACTTTGAGGAAGAGGTTTGAGGCTTCTGGGGTTGCTGCCAAGTTCTATCTGACTTATGGGTGTGATTAAAAGGACATTCATCCTAAAACTCTTTAAGTGGTACATTTTCTCCAAGCTTTCTTCTGTATTTGTGTTATTTTGATCAAAAAATTCAAAATTTTGTAGGAAAACAGAGATGTATACTTAACAACAGGATCTTACCACATACAGACACTCACTAAATAAGTATCAATACTAAAGATGTATAATCATAAAAGTAGTAAACATAGAGGGAAAGCAATTGAACTAAGAAACAATATGTTGATAAAATTAACTAAATATTGCCTACATAAATTATGTTGATAACCTTAACTTAAGAGTAGGTGTGAAAGTAATTTTTTAGATCCAGTTCCAGGCAAGATGGAGTAAATACAGGCTCATCTTCCCATCTCACTGAACACCAATTATAAAACCTGAACAGAAGGAAGAGGCAGCATTCTGAGAACTCTGAAAAGTAAACAACAGCAGGCAAATCAAAGGAAATCTCCAGAATTCAAAATACCAATAAACTGGCAGTGAGTTTACCAGTTTTGCTTGGATATTCCCAGTCTGAATTGGATGCACTTTGAAAATCTGGCTTGAGCATTGTAGTGCACACAGAGAGCCCAGCATAACCCTCCAGCTGGACTCAAAGACCAGAAAACAGAAATACATGAAAAGCAAGAGAAACCTCCCATTTTCTCTCTCTAACTTTCTGGTTCTTGCACCCTGCTGCTGCTAAGTTGCTTCAGTCATGTCTGACTCTATGTGACCCCATGGACTGCAACCTACCAGGCTCCTCCACCCATGGGATTTTCCAGGCAAGAGTACTGGAGTGGGTTGCCATTGCCTTCTCCGTCTTGCACCCTAGCCCCCAGGTAATTGTAAAATGGAGGTAGCAGCAGTAGAAGGACCCAGCAATGGAGAACTGCAAGAACTAAATCTCTGTAGGAGGGGAGCTTCCCCTAGCATGTGTTGCCCCTACCCTTCTAAGAGGGCAGGGTTGTTGTTTTTCTCTCTGTTAGCCATTATTTGGGCCTTGTATGTGGAATCAAGAAACAATCATAGAACTGGGAAGTTCTGGCCGAGGAACTGAAAAGGGGAACTGTAGGGACCAGAAAAAGTACTGAAGAGACAGCAGAGAGATGAGTTTGGTAAAGTGAACCCATCAATCTTTTTATGACTTCTTGTACTCACCTCTAACCTGCACACTCATGGAACTGATCCCAACCAGCACACCAACCCTGAGCAGTGAGATAGCCTATGCCCAGGTCCTAGATGACCACTGGGCAGCTAGTGGTCATTTTTCCAGGACAAATTTGAATAGCACCAAAAGACTTGCAAAACTGACCTGCCATTGAAACCACAGCCTACAGAAGGCTAAAACATACATATCTTCTTTCTTCAAAGGATTTAAACAAGACCCAAGTTCTCACAAAACATTCAAAGTTCATAGGATAAAATCCAAAACCATTCAGAACATGAAGAATCACACAAAAAAACCTCAACTTGCTTTAGAAAGGACAATAAACAGATGATAATGAGGTGTTGGCATTATCTGATAAGTCTTCAAAGCAAGTATTAAAAATATGTTCAGATGAGACAGATAAATGGATAAAGAAGATGTACATATATATAGTGGAATACTACTCAGTCATTAAAAAGGATGAAATATTGCCATTTACAGCAACATGGATGGACCTAGAGATTATCATACCAAGCAAACTAAGTCTAAGAAAGAAAGGCAAATACCATATGATACATGTATATGTGGAATCTAAAATCTGACACAAATGAACTTAACTACAAAACAGAAACAAACTCACAAACACAGAGAAGAGACTTCTTGCCAAGGGAGCATGGGGAGGTATGGATGGAGAGTTTGGGATTAGCAGATAAAAGCTATTCCATATATGGTGGATAAAAAACAAGGTCCTACTCTATAGCACCATGTTTTTAAAGTATTTTAAGAAAGAACTATTAACCAGAATTCTATAGCCAATGAAATATATTTCAAATATAAATGAATGACAGGGAATGGTTATCTTTTATCCAGAAAATGAATTATTTCTTCAGTGGATAAAGGATTATTGACATATTTACTTTATATCAACAGAATGGAGATGATTCTTCTTTTAGAGTTTCCATTTAATATGTATTCCATTTAATATATAATATGTACACATGGAGAAGGAAATGGCAACCCACTCCAATGTTCTTGCCTGGAGAATCCCAGGGACGGGGGAGCCTGGTGGGCTGCCGTCTATGGGGTCGCACAGAGTCGGACACGACTGAAGCGACTTAGCAGCAGCAGCATCATGTACATGTGGTAAACATTTAATAAGTTTACCATATGTAACATATATCAATTAAAAAGGTAAGACACAAAACAAAAAAGTAGACCAGTTGATTTTTTAAACATCAAAAATACTAGATTTAGACAGCAAATGCTAGACATCAAAAATAATACACATAATTGAAAAGCATACCAATTGAACTATATGAAGGCCAGTAAATTTTATTTGTCAAAATATGTCTTCAGAGAGTGAAAAGGAAGCCACAGAGAGGAACAAAGGATCCATATCCAGAATAAATAGGAAATTCCTTCAAGTAAATAGGAAAAATATATCTATTTACTAAAAATGGGCAAAAAAAAAAAAAAAAACAAAACACCTCTGAACAGGTGCTTCATGAAAGAGGATATTTAAATGGTTAATAAATTGATGAAAAGGTTCTAAAACCTCATTAATTAGCAGAGAAACTGGTAACTAATACCATCAAAAACGTTTCAAACAAAAGCGATAAAGGAGATGGAGTAACCATATTAGATAGACATAAACCCATCCACTGAAAGATCAGTTATAAAAATGTTCACAGAAGTATCATTTTTAATTGCTCCAAACTGGAAAATACTCAGTTTGCTGATGTATTTTCAGTTTGACTAACTCACGTCAAACTCTTTGAGACCCCTTGGACTGCAGCATGCCAAACTTCACTGTCCTTCACTGTCTCCCAGAGTTTGCTCAAATTCATGTCCATTGAGTCCATGATGTTATCTAACCATCTCATCCTTTGCCACCCCCTTCTGCCCAATTAACATTAGAAGGATATTTGGTATAGTCTCTTGATGAAATACTATGCAGTCAAGGAATCACATTGTTCATGGAGTTCTCAAGGCTGAATAGTGGAGTGGTTTGCCATTCCCTTCACCAGTGGACCATGTTTTGTCAAAAGTCTCCACCATGGCCTATCCAGGTGGCTCTGCACAGCATGGCTCATGGCTTCATTGAGTTACATAAGGCTGTGGTCCATGTGATTACTTTGGCTAGCTTTCTGTGACTGTGGTTTTTGTTCTGGAGGCTGTGGGATTGTAGTTCTTGCTTCTTCTGTCTACCGTTTGATGGATGAGGATAAGAGGCTTGTGCAAGCTTCCTGATGGGAGGGACTGGCTGTGGGAAGAACTGAGTCTTGCTATGGGCTATGCTCAGTAAATAAATATAAATAAATATCAACAACTTCAGATATATAGATGATACCACTTTAATGGCAGAAAGTTAAGAGGAACTAAAGAGCCTGTTGATAAAGATGAAAAGGGAGAATGAAAAAGCAGGCTTAAAACTCAACATTCAAAAAACAAAGATCGTGGCATTCAGTCCAATCACTTCATGGCAAATGATAGGGAAAAGTGGAAACAGTGACAGATTTTATTTTCTTGGGCCCCCAAATCCCTGCGGACAGTGACTATAGCCACAAAATTAAGATGCTTGCTCCTTGGAAGAAAAGCTATGACAAACCTAGACAGTGTATTAAAAAGCAGAGATATCAGTTTGCTCACAAAAGGTCTGTATAGTCAAAGCTATGGCTTTTCCAGTTGTCATGTACAGATGTGAGAGTTGGACCATATAGAAGGCTGAGTGCCAAAGGATTGATGCTTTTGAACTGTGGTGCTGGAGAAGACTCTTGAGAGTCCCTTGGACTGCAAAGAGATCAAACGAGTCAATTCTAAATGAAATCAACCTGAATATTCATTGGAAGGACTGATGCTGGAATTGAAGTTCCAGTACTTTGGCCACCTGATGCGAAAAGCTGACTCATTGGAAAACACTCTGATACTGGCAAAGATTGAGGGCAGGAGGAGAAGGGGATGACAGAGAATGAGATTGTTGGATGGCATCACTGACTCAATGGACATGAGTTTGAGCAAACTCCAGAATATAGTGAAAGACAGGGAGGCCTAGAGAGCTGCAGTCCATGGGGGTCACAGAGTCAGATATGACGTAGCTACTGAACAACAAAAAGAGAATCAATGAACTACAACTGCATGCCAAAAGATATAGATGAATATTACAAACATAAAACAGCAAAAATTACCAGACAAAATGAGAGTTCACTATTCAATCACATTTATACAAAATTCAAAATAGGCAAAACTATCTATGATATTAGAAGTCAAGATGATATTATCCTTTGATGGACAGAAACTGGAATGCAGTAGAAAAAAGTTCTTTTGGGGTGCTGGCAATATTCTTTTTCTTAACCTCAATAAGGTTAAGAAAGCTTAACCTTATTAAGGTTCACAAATATGATTTTTTCTGTTTTTATTTTGTGCTTTGATTTAAAAAGTTATGAAAATGAAATTTTCCTGATGAAGAAAACACAAAACTGCATGGCTTCACCAGCAATTTTTTCTAATGATTTGGGGAGAAAATAACTGCTTACACATATTCTGAAATGGGGAATAATTCCTGACTTAATTTGTGAAGTTGACATAATATATATGCCAAAACCATACAACTTTACAGTAAATCCTTTGTTAAAAATTCTAAAGGAAATATTCAGTAAAAAAAAAAAAAAATCAACGGTATTTAGAAAAATAATAATAACTAAGATTAGGTCACTTTTCTGGACTAGAAAGTACAAAGAAATATGCTAATGGTGTGTCTTTATAGACACACACACTCCTACTTGTGAAGCAGTTTCCATTTTAAAACTCTGCTAAGAGCTAATGAAACTCACCAGCCGTAAGATGAATAAAGATTCAGCAGAGGGTAATATAGCCCATTCTGATTACTGATCTAGGGGCATTTTTAGCATGATATACCTGGTTTGTATGAAAAGGGCATGGCAACCTATGCCAGTATCCTCACCTGGAGAATCTCATGGACAGAGGAGCCTGATGGGCTACAGTCCATAGGGTTGCAAAGAGTCAGACACAACTGAAGCAACTGAGCATGCATGCACATTTGGTTTGTGTATCATGTTTATTATAAATAAATCTGCAGTTGATAGGCTGCATCTTCACTGAACAATGTAAGTTAGTCACAAAGCCAGAATGAGGCCACCCAAGTTGCAGGATATAAAAGCTGAGTGATACACAGCTATTTTCCTGTGCTGACGTGTCCCTATTCATCACTCTGAAGCTAGAATTCATGCTACACAGGAGAAGAGTGCTCAGGGGACTGAGGGGAAGGAGTCAGGGCCTCCAGATATTGCTGCCCTGTATATCATAGCTCTTGCTTCGCATCTTCTATAATCATTAGTAAACTTGATGCTGGACAAGACTGTAACTTCATATAGGTTTGATCATGCTATGGGCCTTTGTATTATGCATAGGGTTACTTTAACAATAAAGTAATATGAATGCCTTTGGCTGATCATGTTAATGTATGGCAGAAACAAGCACAAAATATTATAAAGCAACTATCCTCCAATTAAAAATAAATGAATTAAAAAAACAATAAAAAGTCATTGTACCTCAAAATATTAGAAATAAAGGAGAAAACAATACCAGCTTAATAAATGCTAAACAATGATATAATCCCATACTGATTTGGTATTTTTAAAAAACTCTTATCCAAGTAAAAATAGAAGTGTGTAAAAACTCTTATCTAAGTAAAAATCTTCTTGTGTAAAGGATGATATACATGTATAAAAAAGGAAACACAATGAAAAAGCAACAAAAACAGATAACATTTTCATTAGTGATTGTTGTGAGTTGAATTCTGTCCCTGAAAAACATATGTTGAAATCCTAACCACTATCCACATTATTTGTAAATAAGGTCTTTGCAGAAGTAACAAAATGAAAATGAGAACACCAACATAGGGCCTAATCCAATATGATTAATATCCTTATAAGAGGGAAATCTGGACACAGACACACAGAGTGAGCACTATGTGATGACATGGGCAGAGACTGGAGTGATCAGCTGCAGGCCAAGGGACATCACGGTGGCCAGCCACCACCAACACCAAGCTCAACGGCACCAAGATGCCGGGAGGATTCTACGGAGAATGTCAGAGGGAACATGCTAACACCTCAGTTCAGTGTTCCAGCCTCCAGAACTATGAGTTAATCGATTTTTGTATTTCAAGTTACCCAATTTTTGGTGCTTCGTTGTGAAAGTCCCAAAAAATGATACAGTGGTAAATTATTGAGGGCCTTCTGCTTGAGATCAGGAATGAGACAAGACACTGTGTTTCCCCTTGCATTAAATATTGAATTGGGGGGTTCTACCTAGTGAAATGTGTCAAGAAAAAGATATAGAAGAATACGAATTTACAAATTAGAAAGAAAAGTTTAAAACTGATTTGGCAATTGTTATGGCTATGTCTATTTGAAAAAATCTACAAAAAAACTGTATGAGACCAATATGCAGATATCAAATATATTTCTACACATGCCACAGTTACACAATGAAATTTTTAAAAATATTGCTTTAATAGCATAAAAACATCAATATTTATTATGAGTGATTCCTGTAAAGTTTTCCAACATTTATACACTGAGAATTACAAAATACAGTTGATGTTTAAATTACATCGGTTTCAGCTGTGTAGTCCACTGAGACACAGATTTTTTTTCAGTACAAACTACAGTCTTACACCATCCACATTTGGCTAAATCTGCAGATGGGGAACCATGACAATGGAGGGATAATTTAAAAGTTATATATAAGTTTGTGATTGTGAGGAGGGTTTTCACCCTTAGCCCTCATGTCATTCTTATTATTATTGAGAAAAATTAGAGAAGATTTAAATAAATGGGAGAAAACATCATGTTCACAGATAAAGAACCATATAGTAAGAAACAGATTTGGTCTAAATATTTCACAGAATTCCCCCCAAATTATAAAATGAATCACAATTATATTAAAGTAAAAAGGGCCAGGAATACCCAAAGCAATTTAAAAGTATTTCTAAAAGGGTAGAAAATGTATGCTACCAAGTACATAAGCCTAATCAACATTAGAATAGTTGAGAAAGTGATGTTGGTACAAGATTGTAGCCACGCTTACATACTGTCGTCTTATGCACAAAGGTGATGTGGAAATACAAGGAGAAAAATTACCTTTTTATTAAATGGCATTGGGTCAGTTGAATATCCATATAAAATTATAAATCTCTATTCATACCTTGGACTTCCCTGGTGGCTCAGTGGTAAAGACACAGCCTGTATTGCAGGAGATGCGGATTTGATCCTTGGGTCGAGAAGATCCCCTGTAGAAGGAAATGGCAACCCACTCCAGTATTCTTGCCTGGAAAATTCCATTGACAGAGGAGCTTGGTGGGCCACAATCCATGGGTTCACAAAAGAGTAGGATGTGACTTAGAAACTAAACAACAACAATGCTCCTACCTTACCTCATAGCATACACAAAAGTTAATTGCAAATGGATAAAAAAATCTTTTAAAAGAAAACATTGGATGATATTTTTATGACCTTGGGATAAGCAAAGAAATCGAAAGCAGGGCACCAAAAATGCAAACTGTAGTTGGAAACGTTGATAAATTGGACCATGCTAAGATTAAGAACATCTGCTCCTGAAAAGCCAGAATTAAGAAACTAAAAATGAAGCCACAGAGTTGTAAGAAATGTTTGCAATATAGATGTCAGACTAAGGACTCATACCCTGAACAAATAATGAATTCCTACAATAACTAAGAAAAGGCAGACAATCCAATAGAAAAAGGGGCAAAAGTCTTAAAAGTTACTTCAAAAAAGGGATATTCAAAATATCAATAAACACATGAAAGGCTGTCCAACTTTCTTAGTCATCAAGCAAATGCAAATTAAAAGCTGCAATGAGATCAAATTATCCATAAGCCAGAATGTCTGAAATTAAATTAAAGACAAGTGGATGAGTATGCAAAGTGAGTAGATCGCCCATGCATTGTGGTAGGAGTATAATTAGACTAAGCACTTTGGGAAATTGACAATATCTAGCTAAGAGTCGGATACGACTGAGCGACTTCACTTTCACTTTTCATTTTCATGCATTGGAGAAGGAAATGGCAACCACTCCAGTGTTCTTGCCTGGAGAATCCCAGGGACGGGGGAGCCTGGTGGGCTGCCGTCTATGGGGTCGCACAGAGTCGGACATGACTGAAGTGACTTAGTAGCAGCAGCAGTAAAGCTGAACATTTGCAAATTCTGGGACCTAGCAGAACTCACCAGAGGAACAGAACCAATAGGAGATATCTCCATCTCCATCTATATTTACTCATATGAACCTATTATATGTATCATGTATCTCTGTATCTATCAAGAGATTTATGTGTATATATAAAGAGGTCTATTATCAGGAATTGGCTCACACGATTATGGAGTACAACAGGTTCCAAGATCTGCACGGTGATCCAGCAAACTGATGACAGCCAATGAGATAGCTATAATCTGTGAGGTTGAGAACCAGGAGAGCCAGAGGTAGGCTCCAGTCTGAAGGCAGGAAAAAGCCAGTGTCCTAGCTTGAAGGCCTTCAGGCAGGGGGAATTCTTTCTTACTTGGGGGAGGGTCAGTCTTTTTATTCTACTCAGGCCTTCAACTAACTGTGTAAGTGTCATTCCCATTATGGAGGGCAATCTGTATCGCTCAGTTTACCAATTTAAATGTTAATCTTATCAAAAACACCCTCATAGAAATACCCAGAATAATCTTTGATATATATAAAAACTCTGGGTGTCTGTGGCTTAGTAAAGTTGACACATAAAATTACGTATCACAATATCCAGTGGAAATATGAACACATTTCCCCAAAAGACATGTTCAAGAATATTCAAGGCAGCATTATTCACAATAGCCTCACAATGGAAACAACCAAATTTTCATCAATAGTGGATCTTGTGGTATATTACTATAATCAGATACTATATGACAATTATGATGAATAAACTAAAGCTACATCCAGCAACATGAATGGATCTCAAACATAATGCTGAGTGAAAGAAGCCAGATCCAAAAGAATATGTCTTATAAGATTTTGTTCATAACAGAACAAAAACATTCAAACCTAACCTCTAGTATTAGAAGTCAGGTTACTCATGACTTTATTGGGGAAGGGTTAGAAACTGGAGAGGATCTTCCTGCTTGTAGTTAATATTTTGCATCTTGATCTAATTTCATTTTGTGTATATTCATCCAACTGTAATTTTATAATCTGTGCCTTTTATTATGTTTTCCTTTAAAAATATATCTTATAAATGGAGCCCAAATAAAGTACATTTAGAAAACAAAAGCTGGAATGATTTTTAAGTGATCATATCTTAAGTGTGGTAATGTCACAGAGAGGTTTCTTTAAAAGTTTATAAAAAGCCTGTGATGCAAAAAGAAATGACATGTTTAAAATAAAAAAGTAAATATTAGAGAAACATAAACATGGATTACAAAATAACAAAAAATCTGAACAGTAATAATAATGCCTAAATTTAGGAGTAAAATGGCAAAAAAAGAAACAAGACTTCCAATAATGATAACATACAATACTTAGACTCTGATGCTGGGAGGGATTGGGGGCAGGAGGAGAAGGGGACAACAGAGGATGAGTTGGCTGGATGGCATCACTGACTCGATGGACATGGGTTTGGGTGAACTCTGAGAGCTGGTGTTGGACAGGGAGGCCTGGTGTGCTGTGATTCATGGGGTCGCAAGGAGTCGGACACGACTGAGCGACTGAACTGAACTAGGCGCAATAACGTTTGAAGTGTTAAAACTAAGCAAGTGGTATTGAAAGCACATAGGATCTCATATACACCCATGGTGGATTCATGTCAATGTATGGCAAAACCAATACGGTATTGTAAAGTAAAATAAAGTAAAAATTCAAAAAAAATAAAAATAAAAAGATTAAACTTTAAAAAAAAAAATGTAATGACAGACACCTATGCTCGATGATAATGCTAACTTTGAAAGTAAAAGTGCAAGCATGCTGAGTCACTTCAAAAAAAAAAAATATATATATATATATACAAGCAACTCATGCAGCTCAATTCCAGAAAAATAAACGACCCAATCAAAAAATGGGCCAAAGAACTAAACAGACATTTCTCCAAAGACATACGGATGGCTAACAAACACATGAAAAGATGCTCAACATCACTCATTATCAGAGAAATGCAAATCACATTGAGATACCATTTCACACCAGTCGGAATGGCTGCGATCCAAAAGTCTACAAGCAATAAATGCTGGAGAGGGTGTGGAGAAAAGGGAACCCTCTTACACTGCTGGTGGGAATGCAAACTAGTACAGCCACTATGGAGAACAGTGTGGAGATTCCTTAAAAAACTGCAAATAGAACTGCCTTATGACCCAGCAATCCCACTGCTGGGCATACACACCGAGGAAACCAGAATTGAAAGAGACACATGTACCCCAATGTTCATTGCAGCACTGTTTATAATAGCCAGGACATGGAAACAACCTAGATGTCCATCAGCAGATGAATGGATAAGAAAGCTGTGGTACATATACACAATGGAGTATTACTCAGCCATCAAAAAGAATTCATTTGAATCAGTTCTAATGAGATGGATGAAACTGGAACCTATTATACAGAGTGAAGTAAGCCAGAAAGAAAAACACCAATACAGTATACTGACACATATATATGGAATTTAGAAAGATGGCAATGATGACCCTGTATGCGAGACAGCAAAAGAGACACAGATGTATAGAACGGACTTTTGGACTCTGTGGGAGAGGGAGAGGGTGGGATGATTTGGGAGAATGGCATTGAAACATGTATACTATCATGTAAGAATGAAGCACCAGCCTATGTTCGATACAGGATACAGGATGCTTGGGGCTGGTACACGGGGATGATCCAGAGAGAGGATATGGGGTGGGATGTGGGAGGGGGATTCAGGATTGGGATCTCATATACACCCATGGTGGATTCATGTCAATGTATGGCAAAACCAATATGGTATTGTAAAGTAAAATAAAGTAAAAAAAAATAATAATAAAGTATGGAATATATCTAGAGAAAACCATAGTTTGAAATGATAAATGTTCCCCAATGTTCACTGCAGCACTATTTACAATAGTGAAGACATGGAAGCAACCTAAATGTCCGTTGACAGAGAAATAAAGAAGATGTGGTACATGTTTACAACAGAATATCCCTCAACCATGGAAAAGAATGAAATAATGGCCATTTGCAGAAAAACGGGTGGACCTAGAGTTAGCATACTAAGCGATTAAGCCAGACAAAAACAAATATCATATGGTATCACTTGTATGTGAAATCTAAAAGAATGTTACAAGAATACATTTGAATCAGTTCTAATGAGGTGGATGAAACTGGAGCCGATTATACAGAGTGAAGTAAGCCAGAAAGAAAAACACCAATACAGTATACTAACACATATATATGGAATTTAGAAAGATGGTAATGATAACCCTGTATGCGAGACAGCAAAAGAGACACAGATGTATAGAACAGACTTCTGGACTCTGAGGGAGAGGGAGAGGGTGAGATCATTTGGGAGAATGGCATTGAAACATGTATACTATCATGTAAGAAACGAATCGCCAGTCTAGGATATAGAATACAGGATGCTTGGGGCTAGTGCACTGGGATGACCCAGAGAGGTGATATGGGGAGGGTGGTGGGAGGGGGGTTCAGGATTGGGAGCTCATGTACACCCGTGGCAGATTCATGTCAATGTATGGCAAAACCAATACAGTATTGTAAAGTAAAAAGAATAAAAAGAAAAGAAAAGAAAGTGAAGGTCAAAGTCAGCTCAGTCATGTCTGACTGTTACTCTATGGACTGCAGTCTGCCAGGCTCCTCTGTCCATGGACTTTTCCAGGCCAGAATGCTGAAGTGGGGAGTCAGTTCACTTCAGTTCCTCCAGGGGATCTTCCCAACCCAGGGATCAAACCCAAGTCTCCCGCATTGCAGGTAGATTCTTTACCATCTGAGCTACCAGGAAAGCCCAATAATACTGAAGTGAGAAGCCATTCCCTTCTCCAGGGGATCTTCCCAACCCAGGAATCTGAACCGGGGTCTCCTGCTTTGCACGTGGATTCTTTATCAGCTGAGCTACCAGGGAAGCCCTTATATACAAAATAAAAATAAACCCACAGACATAGAAAACAAACTTATAATTACCAAAAGGGGAAGGGGAGAGGGACAGATTAGGGTAGGGAAGCTATCTGCTTCAAGCCATGAAGGAGTACCTGCCACCATAAACAACTATAAAGCTGGATAAAATGTATCAGGAAACTGTTTTTGAATGTTGGACAACAGGCAGTATAGGACTGTGATCCCATAATTTAGAGGAACAACGGGAGCCCTGCACTCTCCTTCACTTTTTGTCAGAGGGAAAGTGACCTTTTGGGACCTTGGGTGGAGAGATGGAACTCAAGCAGGCGAAGCAGTGTTGCTGAACTGAGGAAGCAAAGTGGGATTTCTAGGTTGAAAAAGTGGCTGGAATTTGTGTCAGCATACCCAAGAGGAGGGTGTAATGCAGAAAGTGATGGTCCAGAAATCTGTGAGTTTTTCATGGGCTTTGGGTCAAGAACTAGGCTGAAAATGTGGGAAAAAAAAAGAAAGAAAAAAAAAGTCACAAGGCCTAAGTGAAATTGCTTGTTACAGGGATAATACCTGTAGAGACATGCTAAATATTGTGCTGAAGGATATTGGAGAGATCTTAGTCACCTTGGTCATTCAGCTGAGATCGCAGAAAAACCACAGTCTAGGATTCAAGATCACACCTTAGAGTAAATGGTCAAGAACTAGGCTGAAAATGTGGGAAAAAAAAAGAAAGAAAAAAAAAAGTCACAAGGCCTAAGTGAAATTGCTTGTTACAGGGATAAAACCTGTAGAGACATGCTAAATATTGTGCTGAAGGATATTGGCGAGATCTTAGTCACCTTGGTCATTCAGCTGAGATCGCAGAAAAACCACAGTCTAGGATTCAAGATCACACCTTAGAGTAAGGGCTAGGCCTGGAACTAAGTTTATAACAAATATAATACACCCAAGCAAAGTATAAAGCCAAGCTGAACAGGACTGGAACAGTACCTGTTAATAACAGCCTACCAGAATACGACTCAGTACTTTTTAATGCACTCCCTGCCATGTATCATCTATGATGTTTAGCACACATCAAAAATAATTAGGCACATGAAGCAGAAAAAATTGAGCCCCATACTTAAGGGAGAAATACAATCAACAGAAACAGAATCCAAGGTCATCCAGATGTAGGAATTAACAAAGACATTAAAGCAACTCTTGAATGTTTAAAAAGCATAAATAAAAACATATTCATAAGGAATAAGCTAACTGGGAACATCAGAGGTGAAATTAAAACCACAAAAAATAAACATATAAAATCTAGAAGTAAAAGTACATGAAAAATTTCACTGGATAGGCTTAACATCAGATTGCAGTCTTCAGAGAAAAGGATTATGGAACTTAAGGGCAAATGAATTGAAATAATTCTATCTGAAGAACAGAGGAAAAAACAGATGGGAAACAAAATAAACAGAGCCTTTTTAATATGTAGAATAGTGGCAAGCAAACTGACATGTAGCACGTGCTCTATAAAGACTACCAAAAGGAAGTTTTACAGGGTGCAGGATATGAGATAGAAACTTGGACTTGAACATATGAAGACCTCCACAAATAGGAAATATTAATTATAAAATATAACTTTTTTCCTAATTATTTTTTTAATTGAAGTATAGTTGATTTACAACATTATGTTAGTTTCAGGTGTACAGTATAGTGATGCAATACTTTTATGGATAATACTCTTATTTTCTTAAAAATTCAACTGCATTTAAATACAAAATTAATAATATTGTAATGTGGGGTTTATCACCCATGTGGTTGTAAAATATATGATAACAATAAAAAGAATAAGAGAGGTAAATAGAATTTTACTGTTATAAGATTATTACATTTTATTGGAGGTAGTACAATAGTAAACATAGTAAGATGTGTATAAGAGACAGCCAGGAAGGTCCTCTAGCTGCTGGGAGCTGCTCTCAGGGCCTGCAGGCTCAGGGGATGCCTGACAGGGGTCTTGAACTTCTGTTCTGGGTTGGGTGGTCTCAGCCCAGGTCAGGGTCATGGCCTTCTTCTTGGCAGACAGTGCCTGCCTGGGGTCAGAGGTGTCAGCAAAGAGGACAAAAGGCTGGTCAGGGGATGCTGGCTGCTGCTACTCCAGGACTGGTCCAGGATGGTCAGGGCAGCCTCCCTGGTGGGTAGAAGGAGGGGATTCCTGTCCAGCCAAGGACTCCCATTCCTCCTACGTCTCCTCTGCCTGCAGCAAGGCTGGTCTGAGTGGGTCCCTGCTGTTGGCAAGGGCTCAAGGGGGACAGTTGGGGCCTGAGGATAGCCCTCTCCATCCCCTTTGGGGGTGGGGAGACTCATGGATCATCCATCTGCACCTGGGAAGCAGGCCTTCTGGAGCTGACAGGGCCCCTTGTACAGGCTGGGACATGCCTACCTCTCTGATATACACAGCCCAATATCCAGCCTCAGAAGCCTTAGCAGCCTCAGTGGCTTCAGTGATAGAGGAGGGGGTGAGGAGTCCAGCCACCACACCACTGGACCTGAAGGCCCCATGGGGAGGGTCCATTCAAAAGACCAAGCCAAGCTCTGGTTGGATTCTGTCCTACTCCCAAAGGGATGATCCAACTGGTTCCCCTGGGTGTGGGGCAGGGCAACCAGCGAGTCCCCAGCTTCTCCTTGTCTTGGCCGGGCAGCTTCAGAATACCTTCAGAAAATCGACATTGAACCAGGGCGATGGGATGGAGGTCCTCATCACCTGTGGCTGCCCGCTCTCCTGATGAAAACATCCAAGGGAGGTCCAGCAACTTATCTCCCTCCATCGGGGGCTGGGATGAGGTGTACACACAGAAAACACCTCCTCAAAACTTGTTAATTAAATAAATGAATGCAGCAAAAGTGCAGGATGTAAAGTCTATATAACAAATTAAACTGCTTTCCTATATACTAGCAATTTGAATTTAAATTTCAAAAAGCATTTGAAATTTACAACAGCACCAAAGGAAATGATGTGCGTTGGCATACATCCAACAAACTATTTACAAGGTATGTTACGCAGAAAACTACAGAATGAGAGAAAACTCAATGAGAGAAATCAAAAGAGGTCTAAATAAATGGAGAAATATTCCATATTCATTCATTGGAAGAAACAATATTTTTAAGGTGCCAGTTCTTCCCAACTTGATCCATAGATTCAGCATAATCCCCATTAAAATCTGTTCCCTGGTGGCTCAGCTGGTAAAGAATCCGCCTGCAATGCAGAAGACCTGGATTCGATCCCTGGGTTGGGAAGATTCCCTGGAGAAGGGAAAGGCTGCCCACTCCAGTGTTCTGGCCTGGAGAATTCCATGGACTGTGTAGTCCATGGAGTCACAAAGAGTCCGACATGACTGACCCACTTTCACTTTCACAATCCCAATTAAACCTATAGGAGAAAACTGTAGGAAAAAAAATCCATGTGACCTTAGGTTTGGTCTCTTTTGGACACAATATCAAAAGCACAATTCACAAAAGAAAAAGTTCATAATTTGGATTTTACTAAATTAAACCTTTTGCTCTGTAATGAACATTGTTAAGTGAATGAAAAGACAATTCTCCAATGAGGAGAAAACATTTACAAACCACATGTCTGATAAAGGATATCTATCCAAAACATAAAAAGACTATTTAAAACTCAACCACAAGAAAAAAAAAAAAAAAGAATTAAAAAATAGGTAGAAGATCTGAATAGATACCTCAGCAACCAAGATATATAGATGGCAAATAGGCATATATTTTAAAAAGGCTCAACATCATTTGTCATTAGAGAAACACAAATTAAAACAACAATGAAGTACCAGTCTCAGAATGGCAAATAACCAGTTCTGGCAAGGATACACGCAATAGAGACTCTTCTAATTTCTGGATGAGAATGCAAAGTGGTACAGCCACTTTGGAAGATAATTTGGCAATTTCTTAAGAAAGTAAATGTTATGGGTTGAATTGCAACACCACCTGCCTCCCAATCTCATGTTGAAATCTTAAACTCCAATACCTCAGAATATGACATTATTTGGAAATAGGGTCATTCATTGAAGATATATAATTACACTGGAGTTGTATACTGAAGTTATAATACTTTGGCTTCCCTGGTGGCTCAGACAGTAAAGAATCTGCCTTCTATGCAGGAGACCCCGGGTTGATCCCTGGGTCAGAAAGATCCCCTGGAGAAGGAAATGGCAACACACTCCAGTATTCTTGTCTGGAGAATTTCATGGACAAGGGAGCCTGGTGGTTTAGAGTCCATGGGATCGCAAAGAGTGGGACATGACTTAGAGACTAACACTTTCACTTATCACTTTCATTAGTTGGAGTAGAGTGGGTCCTTAATTTGATATGATTGGTGTCTTTATGAAAAGGAAATTTGGAGATATATATACAGAGAAAGACCATCAGGCAGGGATGAAAGCAGAGATCAGGGTCAGGCTGCTCCCTACCAAGGAAAGTCAAAGATTGCCATCAAACCACCAGAAGATAGGAGAGAAATATGAAATATATTCTCCCTCACCGCCCTTAGAAGGAACCAACCCTTGCTGGTATCTTGATGCTTCTAGCTTCCAGAATTGTTACACGGTAAATGTTTGCTGATTAAGCAACTCTGCTTGTGGTTCTTTATTATGGCAGCTCTCAGTTCAGTTCAGTCGTTCAGTCGTGTCC
>SJYT01027502.1:17002-33367 GCA_006410635.1 Cephalophus harveyi | reverse complement strand
AGTTTATTGTGATCCACACAGTCAAAGGCTTTGGCATAGAGAAAGCAATGGCAGTACTTTTTTTTTCAAGTACTCTTGCCTGGAAAATCCCATGGACGGAGGAGCCTGGTAGGCTGCAGTCCATGGGGTCGCTAAAAGTCAGACACGACTGAGCGACTTCACTTTCACTTTTCACTTTCATGCACTGGAGAAGGAAATGGCAACCCACTCTAGTGTTCTTGCCTGGAGAACCCCAGGGATGGCGGAGCCTGGTGGGCTGCTGTCTATGGGGTCGCACGGAGTCGGACACGACTGAAGTGACTTAGCAGCAGCAGCAGCAGCAAACTAACACCTCAAACATAGCCTGATTCTATGATAATCACATTTCTGGGTATTTATCTAGTGATTTCAAACCTTACATACACACACACACACACACACACACACACACAAATCTGTACTTGAATATTAATTACAGCTTTATTAATAACTACCCAAAACTGGAAATAAGATGTCCTTCAATAGATGAATAGAAAAATAAACTATCTTATGTTTCCCTGATAGCTCAGTTGGTAAAGAATCTGCCTGCAATACAGGAGACCCTGGTTCGATTCCTGGGTCAGGAAGATGTGCTGGAGAAGGAATAGGCTACCCACTCCAGTGTTCTTGGGCTTCCCTTGTGGCTCAGCTGGTAAAGAAGCCACCTGTTACAAATTCCTGGCCCAACAGCTATTCTTCATTTCCATATGTTCACATTTTCTATTAATTCTTTTTTTGAAAACTATTTTATTTGTTTTTGGTTGTGCTGAGTCTTTGTTGCTGCTCCGGCTCTTCTCTAGTTGGTGGTGAGCAGGGAGGTTACTCTCCAGATGCGGAGCACAGGTTTTTCATTGCAGTGACTTCTCGTTGCAGGCTTCCCTTGTGGCTTAACTGGTAAAGAATCTGCCTGCAGTTCAGGAGACCTGGACTTGATCCCTGGGTTGGGAAGATCTCCTGGAAAAGGGAAATGCTATCCACTCACTCCAGTATTCTGGCCTGGAGAATTCCATGGACCGTATAGTCCATGGGGTCACAAAGAGTCAGACATGACTGAGGGACTTTCACTTTCACATATATGGAATGGACTAGTATTCAGCAATAAAAAGAAACATGCTATCAAGCCATGCAAAAACATGCATGAATCTTAAAAGTATATTGCCACATGAAAGAATCAGTCTTAAAAGGCTACATACTGTATGATCCCATTTATATGACATTTTGTAAAAGGTAAAACTATAAAGAAGATAAATGTATTCATGGTTGTCAGGCATTTGGGAAGAGAGAGATAAATAGATAAAGCACAGGGGAGTTTATGTCATTACCATTGTTCAGTTGCTCAGTCGTGTCCCAGTCTGGGCTGTAGCATGCCAGACTTCCCTGCCCTACATTATTTCCAGGAGTTTGCTCAAACTCAATGTTCATTGAGTCAGTGATGCCATCCAACAATCTTATACTCTGTCACCCCTTTCTCATCCTTTCCCAGCGTCATGGTGTTTTCCAGTAAGTCAGCTGTTTGCATCAAGTGGCCGAAGTATTGGAGCTTCAGCATCAGTCCTTCCAATGAATAGTCAGGGTTGATTTCCTTTAGGATTAACTGATTTGATCGCCTCGCTGTCCAAGTGACTCTCAAGAATCTTCTCCAGCACCACAATTCGAAAGCATCCTCACATCCATACATGACTACTGGAAAAATCATAGCTTTGATTAGACAGACCTTTGTGGGCAAAGTGATGTCTCTGTATTTTAATAGACCACGTGCATGCTAAATCACTTCAGTCATGTCCGACTCTTGGCAACCCTATGGACTGTAGCCCTCCGAGCTCCTCTGTACATGGGATTCTTCAGGCAAGAATACTGGAGCAGGTTGCCATGCCTTCATTCAGGGAATCATCCCAACACGGGGATTGAAACTGCATCTCTTAAAGTCTCCTGCATTGGCAGGAGGGTTCTTTACCACTAGTGCCACCTGGGAAGCCCAGGACACTGTCTAGGTTTGTCGTAGCTTTCCATCCAAGAAGCAAGCATCTTTTAATTTCACAGCTGTGCTCACTGTCTGCAGTGATTTGGAGGCCAAGAAAAGAAAATCTGTCACTCCTTTCACTTTTGCCCCTTCTATTTGCCATGAAGTGATGGGACTGAATCTGCCATGATCTTAGTTGTTGAATGCTGAGTTTTAAGCCAGCTTTTTCACTGTCCTCCTTCACCCTCCTCAAGAGGCTCTTCAGTTCCTCTTCACTTTCTGCCATCAGGGTGGTATCATCTGCATTTCTGAGGTCACTGATATTTCTCCTGCCAATCTTGATTCCAGCCTGTGCTTCAACCAGCCCAGCATTTTGCATGACGTACTCTGAATATAAGTTAAATAAGCAGCATGACAATATACAGCCTTGACAAACTCCTTTCCCAAGTTTGAATCAGTCCATTGATCCATGTCTGGTTCTAATTGTTGCTTCTTAATTTGTATACAGGTTTCTTGGGAGGCAGGTAAGACAGTCTGGTATTCCCATCTCTTTAAGAATTTTCCAATTTGTTGTGATCTACACAGTCAAAGGCTTTAGCATAATCAATGAAGCAGAAGCAGATATTGTTCTGGAATTCCCTTGCTTCTTCTATGATCCAACAGAGGTTCCAATCTGATCTCTCATTCTTCTCCCTTTTCTAAACCCATCTTGTACATCTGGAAGTTCTTGGTTCACATACTGCCATGCCGGGCTTGAAAGATTTTGAGCATAACCTTGCTAGCATATGAAATTGTATGGTAGTTTGAGCATTCTTTGGCATTGCCCTTCTTTGGGACTGGTATGAAAGCTGACATTTTCCGGTCCTGTGGGCACTGCTAAGTTTTCCTAACTTGCTGACAAATTGAGTGCAGCACTTCAACAACATCATCTTTTATGATTTTAAATAGCTCAGCTGGAATTCCATCACCTCCACTAACTTTGTTCATAATAATACTTCCTAAGGCCACTTGACTTCACACAGGGGAGTTTATAGACAGAAAAGTATTATACTATTCTATATAATAATTTAATGGTCAAGCTATGACATTTTGCATTTTTAAAAATCCATAGAATTTTATAACAAAAAGAATGAGTCTCGCTTGATGCAAATTTTTAAAAATCACTTAGGGCTTCAGAGGAAACCTATGATGAAATATTGATTGTGACAAAAATATCTAAAATATCCTCAGTAAAGTTGTTGAGGGAAAAATGTACTGACCTAAGTAACTATGGCAATGCATGGAGAGGTAAAGGCAAAAAAACTATATAGGCACTGTACTCCAGTCATCAAAGCATATGTACGTCACCTAAGGGTTCAGGTTAAGAATTCTGAAACCTTTATAGATGTATACCAAAATTCAAAATTCAGTAAGTAAATAGATGCAATGGTATGATACAGGCTTTTCACTATAGGAGCGGAGGGTAGAGGAGGCTGGGATGATCCATATGGTATTAGAGTTGGAAACTTCAGTGTAGAGTTATGTGTGGCTTAATATGGATATAGATAGGTTTATGCATGTACACGGGTTAAATAAACATATACCTTCTTTCTCTGACAGCTTCAGAGGTCCTAGAAGCAACGTCCCCCTCTAATACCAACATGCATACCCAGGACTCATTTCTAACACCATTTTTAAACAAAAGGAAATAGGGATCCTTGGAGAAATGTCTTATTCTAGGACTGGGGCCAGAAAAAGTATGGAGAATCCTAGAAAGAATGCAAGTACTGAAAGCAATCTACGAGAGAGGGTATCAGAGCAATGCAGGAGTCAACTGAACAAGCTCCCAACGACTGAAGAATTTGGTCAACAAAATAAAGTTGTATTCAATTATAACCCAAAGTAGAAAGTAAATGTTCATGAGTCTACACTGACATAAAAAAAAAAAAAATTAAATACATAAATAAATGTGGGAGAAGAGATGAATGCCCAAGTAGAATAATTTAAGATAATTTATGTAAGTATGTACTTTAGGACATATTTAATTTGTATGTAAAAACTTCAGGTGGAGCTTAACTCCCAACTCCTTAAAGTGGGGTACACATTTTGCCATCCTTCCAAAGTCCACAGAACAGAGAGGAAGGTACAAAAGAGTAACTTCACAAGGGAGAAATACAACAAACACTACATCCACACAGGGGATCAAGGTCAACATCAACTGGGATAAGTGATGTTGATAGTATGTACTCTTGATACGATGTGATAAGAATGGCACTTTACCTTTGTAGTCATCTTCCTCCAAACTCACAACCTCAGTCTAATCCTGAGTAAACTTCAGATAAATCCAAATTGAAGGACATTCTACAAAATAGCTGACAGGTACTCCTCAGAACTCTCAAGATTATCAATAAACAGGCATGACTGAGACACCATCACAGCCAAGAGGAGCCCAGGGAGACATGTGACATATCTAATGTGATGTGGTGTTCTG
Source organism: Cephalophus harveyi (assembly GCA_006410635.1). NCBI lineage: Eukaryota > Metazoa > Chordata > Mammalia > Artiodactyla > Bovidae > Cephalophus > Cephalophus harveyi. Next base: position 28,919 of record SJYT01027502.1, on the reverse strand, counting down.
ATGGAATTCTGGAACAGAAAAATAGTGGCAAAAACTAAGAAAATATGAATAAACTGTCATTGTTAGTTAATGTATTTATATTCTCTTTTGGGCTTCCCCCATGGCTCAGTGGTTAAAATAATTTGCCTGTAATGCAGGAGATGTGGGTTCAATTCCTGGATCAGGAAGATCCCCTGGAAGAGAGCATGGCAACCCTCTCCAGTATTCTTGTCTGGAGAACCTCATGGACAGAGCAGACTGGCGGGCTATAGTCCATAGGGCCGCACAGAGTCGGACACAACTGAAGCAACCAAGCACATTCTTTCTTTAGTTGGAAAAATATAACACACTGATGTTAGATGTTAACAATAGTGGGTACTGCGTACTGACTATATAAGAATTCTCTGTATGTCTCTATAACTCTTTTTGTAAACCTAAAACTATTCTAAATTTAAAAGTTTAATCAAACAGAAAAACAAAAATATGACCTTTGTTGTAGTCTTTTAGAAGATACTCTTGATCAAGTTAAGATAGTTTCCTTTAATCTTAGGTTGGCTGTGTACTTTTTAATCCTGAAAGGGCATTGAATTTTATACAACACATTGAATTTTATTATGCTAGAATGTGTTGTTGACATGATAATTTTATTAGCCTGTTAATATGGTGATGAGTATTTTGCCTTCATGGGATAAATACTCTGTAGCATGCAGTGCTGTTTGATAGCATTTTACTCACATTGGAACTTCTTTCAAAATTGGAGTTAGTCCACTAAACACCTGCCACTATTTTAGCAACTAAGTTTACATAACATTCTAAATCTTTTGTTGTCATTTCAACAATCTTCAAAGCATCTTCACCGGGAGTATATTCCATCTAGTAAGTATGTACTTTAGGACATATTTAATTTGTATGTAAAAACTTCAGGTGGAGCTTAACTCCCAACTCCTTAAAGTGGGGTACACATTTTGCCATCCTTCCAAAGTCCACAGAACAGAGAGGAAGGTACAAAAGAGTAACTTCACAAGGGAGAAATACAACAAACACTACATCCACACAGGGGATCAAGGTCAACATCAATTGGGATAAGTGATGTTGATAGTATGTACTCTTGATACGATGTGATAAGAATGGCACTTTACCTTTGTAGTCATCTTCCTCCAAACTCACAACCTCAGTCTAATCCTGAGTAAACTTCAGATAAATCCAAATTGAAGGACATTCTACAAAATAGCTGACAGGTACTCCTCAGAACTCTCAAGATTATCAATAAACAGGCATGACTGAGACACCATCACAGCCAAGAGGAGCCCAGGGAGACATGTGACATATCTAATGTGATGTGGTGTTCTGATGGAATTCTGGAACAGAAAAATAGTGGCAAAAACTAAGAAAATATGAATAAACTGTCATTGTTAGTTAATGTATTTATATTCTCTTTTGGGCTTCCCCCATGGCTCAGTGGTTAAAATAATTTGCCTGTAATGCAGGAGATGTGGGTTCAATTCCTGGATCAGGAAGATCCCCTGGAAGAGAGCATGGCAACCCTCTCCAGTATTCTTGTCTGGAGAACCTCATGGACAGAGCAGACTGGCGGGCTATAGTCCATAGGGCCGCACAGAGTCGGACACAACTGAAGCAACCAAGCACATTCTTTCTTTAGTTGGAAAAATATAACACACTGATGTTAGATGTTAACAATAGTGGGTACTGCGTACTGACTATATAAGAATTCTCTGTATGTCTCTATAACTCTTTTTGTAAACCTAAAACTATTCTAAATTTAAAAGTTTAATCAAACAGAAAAACAAAAATAGGACCTTTGTTGTAGTCTTTTAGAAGATACTCTTGATCAAGTTAAGATAGTTTCCTTTAATCTTAGGTTGGCTGTGTACTTTTTAATCCTGAAAGGGCATTGAATTTTATACAACACATTGAATTTTATTATGCTAGAATGTGTTGTTGACATGATAATTTTATTAGCCTGTTAATATGGTGATGAGTATTTTGCCTTCATGGGATAAATACTCTGTAGCATGCAGTGCTGTTTGATAGCATTTTACTCACATTGGAACTTCTTTCAAAATTGGAGTTAGTCCACTAAACACCTGCCACTATTTTAGCAACTAAGTTTACATAACATTCTAAATCTTTTGTTGTCATTTCAACAATCTTCAAAGCATCTTCACCGGGAGTATATTCCATCTCAGGAAACCACTTTCTTTGCTCATCCATAAGAAGCGACTCCCCTTCCATTCAAGTTTTATTATGAGATTGCAGCAATTCAGTCACATCTTCAGGCTCAACTGCTAATTCTAGTTCTCTTTCTAAGGCATCTTCAGTTACTTCTTCCACTGAAGACTTGACTCCTCAAAGTCATTTATCAGGAATGGAATCAACTTCTACCAAAATCTTGTCAATGTTGATATTTGACCTCTTTCCATGAATTGCAAATGTTCTTAATGGCATCTAGTGTTGTGAATCTTTTCCAGAATGTTTCAATCTACTTTGCTCAGAGCCATCAGAGGAATCACTATCTATAGCAGCTGTAGCCTTATGAAATGTATTTCCTCAATAAGAAGACAGCAAAGTTGAAATTACTCTTTGATTCACAGGCTACAGAATGGATATTGTGTTAGCAGGCATGAACACAACATTCATTTTTTTGTCCATCTGCATCAGAATTCTTGCATAACCAGGTGCATCGACAATAAGCAGTACTATTTTGAAAGGAGCCTTTTTTTTTTGGTCTAAAATACTCAGATAAGCATGTTGTAAACAGATGTGCTATCATTCAGACTTTGTTGTTTCATTTAGAGAGCAGGAAGAGTAGATTTAGCATAATTCTTAACAGCCCAAGTGCGCTTCCCTGGTGGCTCAAATGATACAGAACCTACCTGCAATGCAGAAGACTTGGGTTCAATCCCTGGGTTGGGAAGATCTCCTGGAGAAGGGAATGGTAACCCACTCCAGTATTCTTGTCTAGGAAATCTCATGGACAGAGGAGTCTGTTTGTCTTCAGTCCATGGGGTTGCAAAGACATGACTGACTAACACTTTCATTTTTCACTAAGGGCCCAAGGAGTTTCAGAAAGGCAAAGGAGCATTAGCTTCAACTTCAAGTCACCAGGGGCATTAGCCCCTAACAAGAGAGTCAGTCTGACCTTTGAGTCTTTGAGCAGGGCTTTAACTTCTCCTCTCTAGCTATGAAAGTCCTAGATGGCATCTTTTCCCAATAAGGGCTGTTTCATCTACATTGAAAATCTGTTGTTTAGTATAGCCACCTTCATTGATCATCTTACCAAGATCTTTTGGATGACTTGCTGCAGCCTCCATGTCGCCACTTGCTGCCTCACCTTGCACTTGTATGCTATGGAGATGGTGTCTTTGCATAAATCTCATAGACCGATCTCTTCTAGCTTCAAATTTTCTTCTGCAGCCTCCCCACCTCTCTTAGTCTTCACAGAATTGAAGAGAGTTAGGGTCTTGCTCTGCATTAGGCTTTGGCTCTGCATCAGGCTTTGGCTCTTAGGGAATGTTGTGACTGCTTTGATCTTCTATCTAGTCCACTAACAGTTTCTCCATATCAGTAAGAAGGCTGTTTCATTTTCTTATCATCCACGTGTTCACTGGAACAGCACTTCAAATTTCCTTCAAAAATGTTTCCTTTTAATTTGCAACTTGGCTAACTGTTTGGTGCAAGAGTTCTAGCTTTTGACCTTTCTCAGCTTTTGACATGCCTTCCTCACTATGCTTAATTATTTTTAGCTATTGATTTAAAATGACAGATGTGTGACTCTTCCTTTCATTTGAACACTTAGAGGCCACTGTAGGGTATAAATTGGCCTAATTTCAACATTACTGTTTTTCAGGGAATAGGAAGGCCCAAGGAGTGGGAGAGAGACAGAGGAACTCCTGATTAGTGGAGCAGTCAGGATACAAGGGCATGCTAAGTCACTTCAGTCTTTGAACCCGATGGACTGTAGTTTGCCAGGCTCCTATGGGGTTTCTCCAGGCAAGAATACTGGGGTGGGTTGCCATGACCTCAACAAGGGGATCTTCCCAACCCAGGAATTGAACCCAGGTCCCTGTATTGCAGGCAGATTTTTTTTTTTTAAACCATCTGAGCCCCAGGGAAGCCCACAGTTTTTATCAAGTTTGCTATCTTATATGAGTGTGGTCTGTGGTGCTTCAGAACAACTTGAGCAGTGATATCAAAGATCACTAATTACAGATAACCAGAAAGAATATAATTTTAATGAAAAACTTCAAAATATTGTGAGAATTAGCAAATTTGACACAGTGGCATAAAGTGAGCAAATGCTCTTGGAAAAATTACATCAATAAACTTGCTCAATACAGAGTTGCACCATAGGCTAATGTAAACTAATGTAAGTGTCTGAGCATGTTCAAAGTAGGCTAAACTAATCTTCGATGTTTGGTAGGTTAGGTTGTATTCAATGCATTGTCAACTTATAATATTTTCAACTTGCGATGGGTTTATCCAGATGTAAGCCCAATGTAAGTTGAGGAAGATCTGTACTTATTGACCTGCTGTCCCAGTGGAAAATGGTTTAACTTGAGATTTCTGGCATTGCAAGGTACAGGGGAGGCAAGGAAATAGTTATGCTTCCAGGACCTTGATCCCCACAACCATACCACACATATATGAAGTTCCTTGGCCCCTCTAGGCTCATATCCCTCTAGGATGGAAGGCAGAGCATTTAGGTACTTTCAGGTAATGTGTAGGCGAGTAAGAGCTGTGCTCATAGGGCCTCAGAGGAGGTGGTGTGTCACTGGCAATTTTCCAATTGATGTTTATGATTCCTCTGTTTTGTTGGGTTTTGTTTCCCTTGTCTGACTTCCTTTTTGCCAGCAGCCAATACTGTGTAGCTCATTCCTTTACCAGATGCCAATTCTGTGTGTATCCTAGCTGCCACAGATGGTGTAGAACTCAGGAACCAGATGAAGTGAAGATGACGCCTGTCTGCTCACCAGGAATCCCTGCTCTGGTGTTCACATCAAACACCTTCTTCAAGGCAAGCCCAGGTCAGCAGTCACCTTTTCTATGAACCATTCTCCAGAAAGAATGAACCCTTCCTTCTTTTAGGATCTTGGTACATTTATCAACGCCTATACTGATTATTTACATATGCATCATGTCTAAATATACATATATGAAGTGGGTTTTTTTTGCTACAAGACACTTCATTGCAAGGCTGGCATGTTTCTTTATTTTTCCAAATCAAAGAACTGATTTAGCTGCCCATTCCTGATGTTGGGGTAAATTCATGGGCAGGCACACTTTGGTAAGCTTTCCCCTAGTTTTTGGTGCTATCCAAGAATTCTGGGCCTTATGCAATTCAGACATATAGTCATTGCCTCTGCTGGTCCACAGTGATCCTAACATCTGGTGGAGCTCTGATTCTCTGGGGCCTAAGGAAGCTGAGCTGCAGACCACCTAACTGAGTGCAGGTACCTCTCTGCTCTCAGCTTTCTGCAACATGCTTGCTGAGGGCAAAAGGGACAGAGTTTACCCACCACTTTTGAAGGCTCTCCTCAGCATTCTCTCTTCCATCCTTTCCCAGAATCAGGCCCCCTCTTCAACATCTGGGCTATGATTAAGCCCCTGACCTCTTGATTGGTGTCTGCTCAGAAGCTTCTCTTGGCAATGACCTTTCGCTGGTTAAAAAAAAAAAAAAAGCCTAGATCACGCCACCAACTTTTGCCTGTCCTCTGGCAAGGAGCTGAGAGTTAACTTTTCCCCCCAACCTTTTGCATTGCCTTTAAAAGAGAACTAAACACAAGATATACACTGGGAATTCCATCACACACTTTTGCAGCGTCTCCTCCTTGAATAATGCTTCCCTGGCAGATTTCGGCTCTCCTCTGGACACCTCCAGAACCATGAGAATCAGGCCGGTGATGACCAGCAATGGTTGCTGGAAGAACATCCACCACAGCTCGCGGGGGTAGGAGGGACCTGTCTCATGTCTGTCTCCTCTCCTTTGGGTGGACTCACGAACCTGTGAGAGCCTGGTTCCTCTCCTTTGGGTGGACTCACGAACCTGTGAGAGCCTGGTTCCTGGGCTTTGCATCCAGCAGCTGGCGTGGAGGCAGGGCCCTGGGGAGCCAGATTCAGAAGGGTCCCACCGTTCTCCCAGCGACCCGGCGTGGCTTCTGAGAGTGGCAGCGAACGGACCGGGGACAAAGGACAGAAGAGACAGGCAGAGCCTGGCCTTTCACAGCCTCGGGCACGCGGGTACCGCTCGGTGAAGACGGACGCGGGGAGGTGGCGCGCCTCTCCTGGACTTCTGGGCTACTGTCTCCCCCGCGGCCGCCCGCCGCTGAGGTCGGGCGGCGGGCTGGCCGGGGACGGGCGGGGCGTGGGCGCGCGCTGGGCTTTTTAAAGGCGCGCCAGCAGAGCCGGGAGAGGCGGCTTTGCGGCCGCAGGCGCAGGCCAGGGCTGGTTTCCGAGACTCGCAGCTCCGGCCCCCAACATGCGCGGCTCGCTGTGCCTGGCGCTGGCAGCGTCGATCTTGCACGGTAAAGCCGCCGGTCTCTCCACCCATCACTCTTGCTCCGTGGGATCCGAGGCGGATCCCAGGCGGCTTGGGGCGCCCCGCGCCGGGGCCGGGATTGGGATTCGCGCCTGCTGCTAAGGGCGGCGGGAGGCGCTGCCGGTGGAAGGCGAGCCCGGCACTTCTGAGCTGCGCTGCTTGGGCGGCTGGGGGTGCGGGCAGGGGGCGCATCCCCGCCGGCTTTCGCTGAGCAGCCCGCGCGTCTCTCCTTTCCTCTCCCCGAAGTGTCCCTGCAAGGCGAGTTCCAGAGGAAGCTCTACAAGGACCTGGTGAAGAACTACAACCCCTTGGAGAGGCCGGTGGCCAACGACTCACTGCCGCTCACCGTCTACTTCTCCCTGAGCCTCCTGCAGATCATGGACGTGGTAAGTTCCGGCCGGGCCCGAGCCTGCCCGCCGCCGTGTGCCTCGGTTTCCCCAGCCGCCCAGGGAGAAACCTGGCGTTCCCAGGCCACCTGTGCGCTGGTACTTCAGACCTGACTTGGCCTCGGATTAGAAACTCAGGGTGAAAGTATCTCCATCCTGAGTCAGGAATCATCAAGAATAGGTCCGAATGGTCACACATCAGTACCCCTTCTGGTATAAGTATTGGCATGCAGTTTGACATGGGTGTCAATTTACGCATTTGTAGACTTTTCTCCTGCTTCCCTGGGTACGGGTCTGGCCCTGGGGTTTGCAGCTGACTCGTCTGTCCAGGCAGAGGGCCAGCTGTGAGCATTTAGACCCCCTCCCCAGTTCCAATAATGGGCATGATTTGCTTTCTTGGAGAGGTTAATGCAGGTGGTTCTGCTCTGAAGATGAGCAAGGCTCTGCTGCCCGGATACACTTGTCTGCTTGTTCAGGCAACTGCTTCCAGCCCCACGGGCTTCTTGCAGACTTATTAGTGCTCCCTTCAATTGGCAGATATGTGTAAAATCTGGATAAGTTTGTTCTTCCGCTCTTCTAGATTGCTTTGGATATTCAATTTTCATTGGCACATCCTTCATACAGTACAAGTAATTAATGAAAGCATTTAAGTCATTATAAGTGAGTTTCAGTGTCTAGCCTGTACAGAGCAGTGGACTCGGCTCTGGAGCAGTATTCAGAGATGATGGTGTTCCAAGGAGGGGAGAAGGTGGTAGGAAAGGGATGTGAGAAAAACTACAACAGGTGGAAAGCGCTAAGAGCCTCCAGAAGTGAAAGAAGACAGGTGAGGTTTCATAATCCTGCAAATAAAGAGTGCCTGTTCTATTAAACTGTTGTATGTTGCATCATTTAATCTAGTTACAATTGCTAAGATGAATGGCTTCTTTTCCCACAGGACACCTGTGTTAAATGTGTAGTTCCTTCTATTCCACAGTTAGACCTATGCTTCAAAATATTCAGTGTGTATGCAGTGATGTGGACAAACTATCACAGTTTGGAGAGCTGTAAAAGCAGCTAAGTGTTGTCCCCTGGGTTACCAGGGCAAAAATTGCTGTTTAGAGAGCTTGGACTGTAGGAAGAAGGAAAGGACAGAGATATGGGGTTAGGGGAAGAGGTGCTGAGAAAGCTGCCCTGGTGTTGAGCAGAGCCAGGGCAGAGAAATGGAATCTCAGAGGCTTTAGGGGATGAGTCAGGTGGGCGCAAGCACTGTAGCATTTGGGGAGGCAGACTTTATGGAGCAGCTTCTCTGTTACTTTAGGAATCATAGGATTTGTCCTTGGGAGCCTTGGCAGGTTCTGGCTCTGCTCATTTCTGGATAATTCGTCTTAGGTGTGCTTGTAAAGTTGATTCAGTCATGTCCAACTCTTCAGCCCTATGGACTGTAGCCTGCCAGGCTCCTCTGTACATGGGGATTCTCCAGGAAAGAATACTAGAGTTGGTTGCCATGCCTTCCTCCAGAGGATCTTCCCAACCCAGGGATCGAACTTGTGTCTCCTGCATTGCAGGAGGATTCTTTATCGCTGAGCCAGAGGGGAAACCTGGTTGATATTTGCTGAGTTTCTCAAGCATTCTGAGTCTGTGCTTTCCTGTTAATACCTTGGACAGGATAGCACTTCAGCGATCATTGTAGTGACCTGAAGACTGTGGAGGCAACTTGGGGTCATTTTCATCTAAATAAAATGACCCCCCATCCCCAACATGCACACGCACACGCACATTATAGAGGACTAGGTGAGCTAGCCACTCCAAAGCAGTGAGAAAATGAAAGCCACCCCAAGGCCATTTGCCTGGGGTTGGCCCCAGATGGGCCTCACTGTGGGTATGTGTGTGTCACAACTCCCGGTCTTGGACTGGTCCTTGTGCTGGATGCTTGGGATGTGGAGGGGCAGTGGCTACTCAGCTAGGGAGCAGGAGCACGTGCTGTAGGCTGCGGCAGTCTCTTTTGCAGAGAAGACCACTCACCAGGAAGCTGCAGGCTTCTTCCTAGTACCTCCATTTCTTTAAGAGACCTTTCAGGAGTCAAATTACATGAGAGATTTTGGCTTTTATGAAAAATTTGCGTATAAACTAGGGTTACATGACGTGACAACTAAAAAGAATAGTGAAATGCAAACATTTGTCAAGTTAGAAGAGTTTAAGGAGAATAATTATAAGCAGTGTGTGTCATCAACATTGCAATACCAGAGAGAAGAGCTCGTGAAGACCACTGTCAGCAGCCGGAGGTTACAGGAGGGTGGGAGAGGAGAAAGCTTTGGTCTCACCTTGACCGTGGATCTAGCTGTGAATGTGTTGAACTTCCCAGCTTGCCAATAAATACCGTGAGCTCATGGAGTGGCCTTCAACAAATTTACTTTCTAAGCTCTTCCCTCATGTGTAAAATGAGAATAATGTCCACTTCACAGGGTTTTGAGAGGATTAAATAAGAGAAAGCGCTTGCCACACACTGATAATTCACTGAAGATTTGCTTTATCTTCATAATATAGCTACTCAAAGGTTGGGACATCAATGCCTAGAAAGGTGTGGTCTCTTGGCCAGGGTTACTCACTGATTAGAGGCAGGGCTGTGTAGAACATGCACAGCTGCCTTGCAAGTCCTTTATATGTCCAGCCTCCTTTAGAATCCTTAACTTCTTTTGTAGAAAAAAAAAAAAAAAATCAGCTTAATTTATTTAAACTACTTGAGTGTAACTGATTGAATGTGACTGTCCTGAGATTAGAGTGAAAAGGAAGTCTCTATATCAGAAATAATGAAATATGCAAACATTTGTATTCCAGCCAGACTTGAGTCTGTCTGGTTTTGAAACAGAGCCAGGGCTTTCCAGCCGGACTCTCAGGACCCTGGACAGAGATACAGTGACTCATAACTGATTNTTAGAGTGAAAAGGAAGTCTCTATATCAGAAATAATGAAATATGCAAACATTTGTATTCCAGCCAGACTTGAGTCTGTCTGGTTTTGAAACAGAGCCAGGGCTTTCCAGCCGGACTCTCAGGACCCTGGACAGAGATACAGTGACTCATAACTGATTCATGTGGCAAGCCCTAACTGACATCAGGTTCTCGTTACAAATTCAGTTCCAGAGGTCCTTTGCCCATTCTGACTGGGCTGTTCTAGAGACCCTTTTCCTTCCAAATCTTGTTATTGTTCCGCTTTCTGCCAGCGGAGATTTCCCAACTGGAGTAACAGGGAGATAATGTATGATTCTACATGTCTTATTTCCATGGACGATTGTTTACCTGTTTATCAGTTTATTCAACACATTTTTTATTGAAATCTTCTTTGGACTTTGCTAGATTCTTGGAATTTATACATGGTTAAGGGATTATTTCTACTTCTATAATTCACAGTCTTATCTATGGAGACTGATATGTAAATTCAAGAGTATCTCACATAGACTTGAATGCAAATCTGGTACAGACACACCTAGGAGGAAATATTTACTTCCAGCCAGGTGGCTAGGAATTAGATTTCTAAAGGTGAGTAGGAGTTTGCCAGTTGGAGAAAACCTGGAGGGCTTTCCCGGTGAGGTGAACAGGGTGAAGAAAAATGAGAGTGGGAGAACACCATACTCTCAGCAAGGTGCGTTCTGTGGGAAACTGGCTCCCAGTTGATGTTGGCTGCAGTTGTGCTGCAGAGCTTTACAGAACCTTGAATGTGCTTACGTGTGTTGAGAATTTTTAAAAGACAGATGTCATACTAACCAAACTACTAACTTTCTCTTACATACCCTTTTGTAAGAATGATGTTCTAGAAACACACCTTGCAAGATGAGCGACGGGGGTTATCTTTTGGTAGGAGGGCTAAGGTGAGTTCATGCCATAGACAGAAGAGATGTTGAGCATAAGGTATGTTGAGTGGCTCTGCAGAGTTTAGATATCGTCTTGGGCCCTCATCTGGCTATATCTCCCAGGAATGAGGAGATGGTGGTGGTGTGCCAGAGGATTCATGAAGCTGCAAGATCAGCTTGCCGCTGCATATTTTTCTAGAAATGGAAACAGTCCAAACCACAATATTTGCATTAAACCCAATAAGTATAAATTATAGACGAATGAAAAAAAATGTACATAAACTTTTAAAGACAAAGCATGTGTTTTCAGAGGGATAGTTTTACCTGCTGTGATCTCCTCTAGCTATCTATAAGGCCCCCTTAGTGTGGCACGAGGTAGAGAGTGAGAGGGTGTTGGATTTTTAATCAGAGGTGGGACATTACTAGATCCATGTTTAGATCAAGGATGCTGACGGCAGTGTATGTGTGGGACAGATTAAAGAGATGAGAAAATGTAGGCAAAGGATGAAGAGGTCAAAACTGTAATAGTGTTGAAATGTGGAGACAAGGACAGATTCCAGAGACCTTTGGGGTGTACTGTCTATGATATGTAACTGTGTGTAAGAATTCTATGCAGGTACATAGATAAATTTGTTAACTGAAGGTACCTTACTTATTCCTAACTGCATAGTCTGACTTCAGTTCAGTTCAGTTGCTCAGTCGTGTCCGACTCTTTGCGACCCCATGAATCACAGCACACCAGGTCTCCCTGTCCATCACCAACTCCCAGAGTTCACTCAGACTCACGTCCATTGGGTCAGTGATGCCATCCAGCCATCTCATCCTCGGTCGTCCCCTTATCCTCCTGCCCCCGATCCCTCCCAGCATCAGAGTCTTTTCCAATGAGTCAACTCTTCGCATGAGGTGGCCAAAGTACTGGAGTTGCAGCTTCGGCATCATTCCTTCCAAAGAAATCCCAGGGCTGATCTCCTTCAGAATGGCCTGGTTGGATCTCCTTGCAGTCCAAGGGACTCTCAAGAGTCTTCTCCAACGCCACAGCTCAAATGCATCAATTCTTTGGTTCTCAGCCTTCTTCACAGTCCAACTCACACATCCATACATGACTACTGGAAAAACCATAGCCTTGACTAGACGGACCTTAGTCGGCAAAGTAATGTCTCTGCTTTTGAA